>JAGVVM010008396.1:0-37100 GCA_019149425.1 Psidium friedrichsthalianum
AATCAAATCACGATGGCAATCGCACGTAGCTCAGGACGGACCAGCGCCTACATCTGCAGAGAGGAGAGACAGGTAGGGGCCCGGCCGGTGTGTGGTTGGGGGGGGGTTCAAATTAGGAGTTCATTTTCCCGGTTCTTGTTTTCTGAGTGTCTTATTTGGTTATTTGTTAAGTTCTCGTGTCAATATGACTTTTCTCAGGTCTGCAGTTTCAGCTGGGGAGATGTTAGAGCATAAATACTCTGATGTTCATGTCAACGATTCAATTAGTAATCTAAAAAGCAGTTAGTTGTGATGGTCAAGGTGGTTTAATTCTCTAAATGCTGATGCTTACTATGATTAACATCATAATAGTCTATACATAGGGATGCTTTTGTTTCAATACATGCTTTTAAATTTTCCATTTTCAGCTGCTCTTCATTATGTGCATGCATAATATGGTGAACATGACAATTAATGTTGATTATGCTTTGCAATTGGTAAAGCTTGCCTAATGAATTTGTTAATTTCCTACTGTGCTAATTAAGATTTTCCTGTTTCAATGTGAGCCTGTCATGGGAAGCAGAACTCCTCTTATGAGCAATCTAATCATGATTCTTTTAGTTGGTCCTACTATGAATGTCGGTAAGTCATAAGAAGAAATGTGCATTTGTGCCTATCATTGTGGGCTGGTGGCAGTCAAATTGTGAAAATCAATGTCTGTCCTGCCCTTCTCTCGTCTCCCTAGGGACCGGGGAGGGAGTGGATTTTTATATTGCCCATTTAACAATCTCATAAGCTTGACAGAGTGCTCTTGGAGGAGCCTGCTTTTCATTTTCCTTCTCTGCCTTTTGAGCCCCTTTTCCTCTCCATCCCTTAACACCCCCTCCCCCCCCCCCCCCCCCCCCCCCCCCCCCCCCCCCCCTCCCCAAAAAAAAAAAAGCGGCATTTTCTTACTTTGAAGCAATCTCTGGAGTTTTCCCTTATTACGAACGAGTCATCTTTCTTTAGTCCGATGCATTAGGTGTTCTTTGTTTTTTTCTTTTTCTTTACAGTAGGGATACTTGTTGAGCGGATCGTGAAAATTGACTCTTGCTGCATGTTAGGTGAGTGCGCATGCTGATGGGCGATATGACAGCGGGGACACCTGTATAGTCGGTTGGTCCCTCTTGTTCTGCTTCTTGTAGATGGTAATCATTGACTTTTCCATGGTATTCGGGAGTGCATGTGTTCTTGAGTACCAATAGGGTGACCACATCTGTTTGCATTATATTTCGGCTCATCAACATCCTGGAGTGTGAACTTTTCAGGGTTATTTGGGAGTGCATGTGTTGCATTATATGTTAATTGTAGAAATTCCGATCCTGAGCAAGTTTTTTCTGATGAATCAGGTAGCAATCCTATTGATGTAACTGATTCAAGTTGGGAGCTCTATCTTCTTATTCAGAAGACCAGTGATCAGCAAGGCAAATTTTCAAGATAGCTTCTTGTTTTGCTGCTGTATACCGTTTCTATCACTATCCTGATAGTGCACGACTGCGCTGGGGTCAGGTTTTTGCTGTCGTCTTGCTTAACTATAAGAAAGAATTAAAGTTTTAAGTGCTTTAGAAGAGCATGTATAGCGTATCAGATCAGTTAGTTTGTATTGCTCATGAGGTCTTTTGCCAATGTCAGATTCTAGTATTACCACTTTACCAGCGCAAAGGCTATGGCCGCTATCTCCTGGAGGTGCTAACAATGTCGCAATAGCCGATGGGTGTTTATGACTTCACAATAGAAGAGCCAGTGGATAATCTTCAACACTTGCGGACATGTATCGGGTGCAGCGGCTTCTGAGCTTTGACAAAGTCCAGCAGGCAGTAAATTCAACGGTTATTCAGTTGAAGCAAGGCAAACTATCAAAGAAAACCTACATCCCTCGGTTGTTGCCTCCTCTAGTGTGGTTGAGGATGCCAGGAAGCGTTTCAAAAGCAACAAGAAACAGTTTCTTCAATGTTGGGAGATTCTGGTCTATCTTGGGCTTGATCCAGCCGATAAGAGCATACAGGATTATTATTCCGTCATTTCGAACCGTGTCAGGGCTGACATTTTGGGAAAAGACTCAGAGACTGCGGAAAGAAAGTGATTGAAGTACCGAGTGATTTTGATCCAGAGATGTCATTCGTCATGCATAGGGCACAAAGCAGGTGGTGAAGCTAAGGTATCCAGTGGAGGACAACCAAAACAAGCAAGAAGAGCAGCTGCAGCAGTTAATTGATGAAAGACTGAAGGAAATCAAGCTGATTGCTCAGAAGGTATCTCGGAAATGAGCGCAGAAAAGATCATGTAATACAAATGTTGTAGCCCTTGGGATGGAACTTAACATAGGTCCTTTAGATGACTGAGGTGGGCATTGCCCTTTTAGCTTAAGATTTGAGAAACCCTTGCAGGCCGTGATTTGCGGATCATGACAGCATAGTTTTGGTTATGCTTAATCTCTAGTTTTGAATCCATTTTCAGGAGAATAAGATCGTTTCCAAAGTGCCCTCTCTCAGAAACCCCAATGACGGCCACCGGGATTACACGTCCTACCAAATGAATTGGCCGTAAAAGTCCCGACCTTGGACATCACGGTAAGATGAAAGCAGTAAGCGGTGTTCAGAACGGAGTATCTCGTCCATCGTTTCGTGGGATATCATTCAATCAAATAGAACCCGAGAAGTGAAATGGCAAATGAGAATTGTCCTCGAGCAAATTTGTTCTTCACATGAAAATAAGGAGCGTGCAACGCCTATTGACCCATCAAACGGAGACAATTCTCAAAGCGCTTCTTGTTTAGGGATCGATAAATGGACGTTTGTGTATGGATTGCGCGCAAAACCCGGGCGTGGACTTCGTCAGGAAGTTATCGGAAGAAGTCGAGGTAACCTAATTGCGCCGGCTATCGACAAGTTCTGGGATAGGATTAGACAAGGAAGGTCAAAACTTAACAGAACATAGAGTCGGATCAACATTACTTATCCAAGTTTATGATCAAAACCAGACCGATTTGCAAAATTTACCCGGTGAAATGTGCAAGGACTCAAAACGATCGCTAATCGATTAATCAGATAATTCCTCAAGCGAGTCTCTTTATACACCGTCGCCTACCCCAAGATGATTGGCTCAATTGTAAAGAAAATCGCCCCTCTTCTATGAGGTCATAAAAGTTCAATTCACGCTGTGAATGCATCTTTGGACAGCTCATATTACGTTGTCCAACTGCGACTCCATCAAGTCTGATGGGCAGGTTAAAATCCTATAATTGCAGATGATGTGTAAAGTAATTATGACTTGCTCTGAAAAATTAATTTTAGCTTGGGTCGTCCTTCCATTCTAACCTTCTTCGTCTTTTATTAGGAAAATTTTAAAAAAGGCCCCAAATGCTCTTAATTTTTTTTTTCAAATAAGAACATGAAATTGATTTTGTTTTAATAAGGCTTCGTTTGTTTCACCAAAAATGTGATAATTTCGAAAAATATTTTCCAGGAAGTCATTTTCCAATAAAATAACAATATTTTTTGGTATTTGGTTAATATTTAAAAATAAACCGCGAAAACAATTTCCGTCGTTTGTCAAGGAATTTATTTTCGGTGACCGGCGAGGGGCGGCTACTGGCGATCGGTGGCGCGGCGGGGGGCGAGTGGATGGTGGTGGCCACAGCAACGGCGGCAGCAGCGGAGGAAGAAACATCAGCGAAGGAGGAAGAACGAGAGAAAGAAAAGGAAAAAAAAAAGAAAGTGTGAAAGAAACAAGGAAGAAAAGATGAGGAAAATGTTTTCTTCTTTTCAAAATGAGGAAAATATTTCCACACTTTTCAAAGAGATTTTTTTATAAGAGGAAAATGTTTTTAGGATTAGCCTATTTCCGCCCCCCCAAACGCTGAAAAATCCGGAGAAAACATTTTTCAGGAAGTTATTTTCGTGAAACAAACGGATGTCTAAAATATATCTTTGCCGATCAAGGATATTTTTTGTCAAGATATAAATTTAATATAATTTTTTTGTTAAATTAAATTAAAAACAAAAAATTGAAAAGTCAAAAAGAAGGAAAAATCAGGCACCTCCCGCCGGTGGCTGCCACGCCCGCCTCGGCGAGGGCTGGTGGTGACCACGCCCGACCAGTGGACCTCGCCTGAGCCCGGAAAAAAAAAAAACAAAGGCCTACGAGAAAATGAAAAAGTAGTTTTTTACTCTCCCTTCATCCGGAGCGCGAAGCCCATTTTGAGGAGTGAAAAGTTCCATAAAAGGCAAAATCGAGGACGCAAAAGCATTTTAATCGCCCCACATCAAATCAAATCTTCTCTGAAACAGTCCAAAGCAGTCGCAAGTACGCGCGCGACCCCCCAGGGCCCCAGAGAGAGCACGAGAGCGAGACGATGGATTTGCTCCCGCAGAGACGTCGCAGCTCGGGAAGAAGCACGGGTTCCGGTCGCTGAAGCTGGCGACCGTCGACATGGACGATGCGCTCGGGGACGAGCCCTTCGGGACCGAGTACGGGAGGCTCGAGAATGGCCTTACTTACTACGTCCGCCGCAATCTCAAGCCCAGAATGAGAGCCGCCCTCGCTCTCGTCGTTAAAGTTGGGTAAGCAAAGAGCACTTGAGCTCGCACTTGGTCTACTGCTCCTTCGTGTGTATTTTTTTTTTGTTTGTTTTGTTTTTTGGATCGGTTCGGAGTTTGAGATTGAAGATGTATTATTAGCTTAGAGTGAGCTTCGAGTGTGCATTTGAGTTTGATTGCATGTGTTGAGCGAGGTGGCCGAGTTTATTAGGTGAACTGTTGGAAGTGGCTGTGGGAGTTTGACCGTAGAGACTGCGTAGTAGTGGAATTCAGTTTGCAAATCGATATGGCTAGGTAGAATGAAATTGTGAAGTAGCATCAATTGAAGGATTGCCTTCCGTATTTAGGGTTTTTTGTTTCCCAGCTAATGCAACATTGCTTGTGATAAGGAGAATGATGTACACTTTCATTTCCGCAAGGGAAATGGAATGTGTAATTTGTTCAAGTGGTTATAGGGAAACCTTCTCAGGGGAAAATGGTGGAATATATGAGATCAGCCGCTATTTTTGGAAGATCTGTCTGCAATACTAGTGGATAACTGTCACTCTCCCATGAGGAAATGCTTTTGTCAGGCTTGTGCTAGTAAGGTCAGGTCACTAGGATATTTGCATGGACGAGCAATCTAGACTTTTGACTGATCCATCCAAGTCTTTTTGAAAGTGTCGGTATCTAGACAATTGTCACACAATTACATCGGAGTTGGCATGAAGGCCACGTGCAATGCGGGTCGTGTGTCTTTCATACCTTGAAGCACATGTGGTTAGGTGTGGACCCGTTATTATTGGCATTTTTTGTCACGATATTGATGAAACAGTTGAGTCTTGCTACCATTACAGACTCAAATTACAGAACCTGATGACAGTTTAGAATTCTGCCTTCATTGCTAGTCTCGGTTCTAACTAAAGACATGCAATGGGGTGCGTCTTTCATCTAGCCGTTAGTTACACTTTTTCATTGCTTTTATTTCTATGGTAAAACATCAAAATTGGTTTGACACAGAGGATAACCTATTGTGTTTGCGGCAGCTCAGTCTTGGAAGAGGATGATGAGCTGGAGTTGCTCACAATAATCGAGCACCTTGCTTTCAGTGCACTAACAGATATACCAATCATGATATCGTGAAATTCCTAGAGAGTATTGGAGCAGAATTCGGTGCATGTCACAAAAATGCTGTAACATCTGCTGATCAGACCATATATGAGTTGTTTGTTCCTGTTGACAAGCCTGATCTGCTGTCTCAGGCTATCTCTATATTGGCAGAGTTCAGCTCTGAGGTACCAACAAAACTTGGCAGTTGATAGGTATTGGTCTCTGATGTATCAGCATTAATAATTGTGGACTTCAGGTTCGGGTCTCAAAAGATGATCTGGAAAAAGAACGAGGAGCTGTCTTAGAAGAATACAGAAGTAACAGGAATGCAACTGGAAGAATGCAGGATGCTCATTGCTTTTGTTGATGGAAGGTTCAAAGGTATTTCCATGTAATAAATTATATCCATATTGCTTTCTATCCTTTTTTTACTGATATTTCAGTGACTCTTTGCTATACTGCACTTCTATTTACTCTGGCAAAAAGAGTTTGTTTGAAGAATGTACTTCTAATATTTTAAGCTCTTTCTAAAATGGTACAGAAGATGTGGCTCTAGCCTCTAGGATGGCCAAATTAAAAGATGGTCTCATAGCCATGCTTGTGGAAATTGCGAAGGATGTGTTTTGCATCACTTTCGAGTTCAGTTCGTTGTAGCCTTCTATTATCTTGTTAAATTAGTGGGACAATTAGGTAGAAGTCGTTTCAATGAAAATAGTCTGTCTATTTTCCTTGTTCATCCTTCTTTCTGAGGTGGGCATCCTGTTTCCCTTTGTCATTCTATCTGCTATGGAAGTTTTTCTGTTTCCTTGTCTTTTAGTGAAGCTGTAATACAAGAGAATATTACTGTAAGGTGAGTAGAATTTGAAAAATCGGCCAGTGATTGTAATTTTCTAAAGGTCAACTAAAGAAGAAGAAAGTTTCCCCAAAAGTTTTGGCACTTTTAAAGTTACAGAGGAAGTTATATTGGCTGGTGCAAAATTGAAGTTATCTCTGCGAAGTTGCATCAGTTTGTGGTTTATGATTGGAATCGGAATATTGCAGTATGCAGAGCGCTTACCTATTGGAACAGAAGCTGTGATTCGAACTGTCCCTGCTGAGACTGTGAAGCAGTTTTATCAGAAAATGGTACCAGTTACGTCATATGCAGTTATAGCTGTTGGAGACTTTCCTGACACTCAGGTTTGGTGTCATTGTATATCAACTTTCCATCCCGAAGCACCATGTTTAGATTCCAAATTTCCAGGCTTTCTAAAGCTCTCCTTCTCTATTACAGAGTGTCGTGATATGATAAAGACTCATTTTAGGCAGAGAGGTGCAATGCTTGATCACCAACCCATTCCTACCTATTCAGTTCCATCTCATGACGAACACGATTTTCATATTCTGTTGAATGTGAAGCTGCCGGGTGATGTGTGTGCTTAATTTTCTGTTTTGTACATGATATTAGCTTTATTTGTTGTTCTGGAAGTGTTTCTTCATGACTCCATAAGCTTGATGTGTATTGTCGCAGAGTGTGGTAATGATCAGCTATAAAATGCCAGCAGATGACTTAAAAACTGTGAAGGACTACAAAGACTTGCTCACAGAATCTGTGTTTCTTCATGCCCTAAACCAAAGATCTTCAAGCAATCTCGGAGGAAAGATCCGCCCTATTTCTCATGTTCAGCCGATTCAGATGTCTTAGTTCGTCCACTAAAGGCCTATGTGATAACAGCATCATGCAAGGAAGGAGGGGACCATGGAGGCTCTAGAGTCAATGCTGATGGAGGTCAATTTCTCTTTGGTTAATAAACTTCTCTTGTTGCTTATCGTTCTTCAACCACACTTATATTTCAGGTGGCAAGGGTGAGAATCCATGGTTTTCGGAACGTGAAAATATCTATTGTTCAAGCTTTGCTTTTGTCGGAGATTGAATCCGCTTATCTGGAGCGTGATCAAATGCAATCAACCAGCTTGCGAGATGAATTGATCCAAGTATTTCCACGACATATAATCTCGATAATGTCATTATTTAGGTCATTGGCACTAGAAATGATTACTTCTACATATAAAACTGCAGCACTTTTGCGTGGTGAGCCTGTGATTGGTATTGAGTATGAGGCACAACTCCAGAAAACTATCTTACCCAGTGAGTAATCATAACCATTTTATGTAGTTTAGTGCTTTTCCATACCAGAGAAATTAGAGGTCGTGAGCACAGACTAAGTCCTTTCGTACTTGTAGATATTTCATCATTAGACGTATCAAAATATGCGGAGAAGCTGCTTACCTCGAGCAGCTGTGTCATTAAGGCCATTGAGCCTCAAGTATCCGCCAAAGGTGGATGATCTTAAAAGCGTCGTTATTGAAGGTCAATTCTCTAGAGGAGGCAAAACAAGTTCCACCATGGGATGAAGAAAATATTCCGGAAGAGATTGTTCCCGTGAAGCCAAATCCAGGGTAAAGTTGGGCCAATGGTCTCTTCTTATACCTGTCCTTGCCTTTGGAAGTATTAAAATAAAAAATTTTGTACGTCTAATTAATGCATATCCTCCAACTATGTTCCTATCTCAATCATATGTTAATTGTTTACTCTCTTGTATGTGAATGGTAGATGTGGATTTACTCTCCCAAGTGTAGTTTCAGCTGAGTCAGAGTTTAGGCAATGAAACATGTGAATTAAAAATTCAACGGAATTCCTCAAATATCATAATTCTGATTGGATATCTTCTTGCTGGATTTGAGATGGTTATGCTATATAACAGGAGGTCGGCAAATTGCTCGTGGAACATCTAGGGATAGCACAGCAGCTATCTTATAATTGCATGCCTTGAGCCTTGCTGCATGATTGTGGCATAAAACATAACTAGTATCTACCTAGGTATTAATATGTCAGATTACAGTTATCATGATTTTTTTATATTTCCACTATGGTCCTCATACAATCAAGATATGCTTAACAACAACTAAAGAATTATACACATAATTTAACTGCTCCTCAGACCTCCATTGTGATTTCCCTGTTTATATTAAATGAACTGTATTCTGTAGATCAGTATCTTCTAGAGTTTTACTTCTATCAACATGGAAACACCTCAAAGGGTAATTTGTACAGACAATATTATGATCTGACTATTATGAATCTATGAAAAGTGGCTGATATTGCTGCAAAAAGCATCATGCAGATCCTGTGTGACAGGGTTAAATATCTAAGACTGATTTTGTAATTCTTCCAAATCTTATTCTTCTGTCAACTTTATAGCCAAAGCATGTTCTCTCTGGCTATTCTATCAATCTAGTGGACAATCCTTTCTGGCATATTTGTATTTGAACTTGGACATTCAAACTTTAACCTTGTAGGGCTAGAAAAAACTTTAACCTTTAAGGATGTCTTTTCAGCTATGTTGCCCAGCAGCTTGAATACTCAGACATCGGAGCCACTGGAATTGATCTTATCAAATGGGATGAGAATATGTTATAAATGTACTGACTTCTTGATGACCAGGTAGTCTGGACTCTGGTGCCTCATTAACTCCTAGGTTGAGTACTTTACATATATTATCTCAGGGTAGTGATCCTGAAAGTTTATGACATTTTGTGAATAGTTGTCATTTTCATCTTCTATGAATGGCATTCATCAGATCGTGTATGCTTTCTTGCAAGGAAGGGGCTGTTAGAGGCAGAGAGAGACAAAACATGGACTTCGCCATTCTTACAAACTTGAATTCCTGTGCATGCATGTGTTATCTGTTAAGTTGTAGAGAACAGTCGAAACACTTAAAGGTTATAATTCTTATATAGATTTGGGTCTTGAGATAAAATGTGAGTACCTTTTGGCTCTTGAAAAGATGTGTGTCTGGCACCCTTTAAGAATTTCTTTTCTACCAGAAACCGATGGAAATACGCTTTTTTTGAACTTGAAGTTGCCAATGTCATTGTTTCCCTTTGATGAGTACTAATAGTTGGCTTTCCAGGATGCTACAGGAAGTTAATTTCTAGCTTAGATTTGAAATTATCAAAGCTTTAGTTCCTCTACTTCATGAACCTCCTCATCGAATTATGTTATGCCAGTGGACTTATTTGCATTATAGATGTCATAGGTAGCAATAAACTGGTTCATTTGCTCGCTTAGGTGAAAGAACTAACTGATTTGTTGCCTGTGGAAAGGGTGATCTGATGAGCAAACATATCGATGTAATTCTTAGTTAACAAATCTAATATCCAGTGTGCGAGGACATCTTTTTTTTTTTTTAATATTTCTGACGCAACATCATGTATGATGAGGACAATTTGCAGAAATCATGAGATTTTGTTTCTGCATTCCCTGATTTTTTTTTTAATCTAATACATGATAGTTCTGCACTGCCAGGTCCTGTTACTGGTTTTTCATATGGGGGTCTATCTGAAGTACTGGAGAATGAATACTTTTCATGCTCTATGGGATCAAACCATTGCTGGAGAAATTGGTGTATATGGCTATAGACTTCCAACTAATGGATATGCTCGCTGGTAAGAGAGCTGAAAGTTGGTAAAAAAATTGGAGCTTACATGAGGTCTTCTGGGGGATTGCTCTCCTTCGGACTGGAAAGTGCTCTGCAGGTTGACCTAGTAATTCTATTGTCAGGACTGAAGAATCCACTCATGTCATGGTTACATATAGTCGTTGTATATCCAGGCTTTTGAAAGATAAACTGTATGTGTAATTTATCCGTCCTTTTTTGCTTATTTTTGATTATAATATAGACTTGGTTAGACTGCAAGAAGAGATTTATCCTTCCAACCTCAATCCATCTCTTTAATTGCTATCTCATTCCATTGCATTGTTAATAAGTGTTCCATTCCCAACCTCCTTGACATCTCTCTCTCTCGCCTCCCCCCCCTCTCCTCTACCCCTGAATTAATTGGTTTGGACTGTATACTAGTACTAATTCCTATCAACTAGTGAAAACCTACTTGGTGCTATTGGCAAGAAGTTCATGTAACAAGCATAAATACCATTATTGATAAATGATAAATACTCCATAACCTATAAAATTGTCATTCTGATTATATTCTATCAACACCAAGATCTGCATCATGCCATTGTCCTGGTGGCCTATATTTTAGTGGCCAAATTAGGTTATAATAACTTAAGGATAAAAAACCACAAAGATAACAAATAGGATGTCATTATTCCGGTGGCCCTATTTCCAGTATTAAGAATGCTATTGGCCTGATCCACGAAAAGATCTCTCAACCAAAAAAAATCCTTTTTTTTCCAATTTTACAGTCTTCCCATTCATTACTCACAGGTCTTGCTTCTCTAATTCCTTCATTCGAATTCCTCCTAATACATCGCAAGGAAAATCCGAATTGGATTCCAAATCGACTGGTTAGTTTGAGCTGTTACGTTGTCTCCTCAAATCATGCATATTTAGATTGTCATCAAGGCTACCTAAAAGGAATAGAAAGAACCATTCTAGGAAGAAAAGAAAGGATAGGGAGGAGGAACGCATAAGACTTGTGAAAGACTTTAGAGTCGTCAAAAAAGTTATGAAGCAATACTAGAGGAAAGATCATTATATTGGAGGGAATCCCACGAACACAACCTACAATAGTGAATCTCATTCTAGTATTGTGGCGATTGGGCCCATGCATCTTTGTATCTGCACATTTGGATAAACCACTAATGTCAGAGAAAATTTCGATGTAGTAACATCATTTTATAATAAAACGTCGCAAGAAGAACTGACAAGTTGTAGTGTCTCTTCTACCACAACCAAAACTTATCAAATTAGAACCAATAGTAGATAAGATGATTTGGACCCTGCATGTGTAGTTTACAGACAACAGCAACATCTGCTTGTAATATTATTCATTTCAAGATTGGTATTTCAAATCTTTCTATGATTTGGGTTGGTAGTAGTCTTCTAGAATCCTAACTGGAAGAGTTGCCAATGCCTTGTTTGCATCATACGTAGTCAATTGGACAGCCTTATCTCTATTCCGATAGCTGCCGAAATAGAATCTACAGGATGCCTGTGTTTCATCCTGTGTTTCTTGCAAGGATATGTTCTCGTAATGAGTATTCTAGCTGCCTGGAGTTTGGACTATGTGAGTGAGGATACCCTATTTCGACATCTTCTGTGCCACTGTGCGAAATTTGTTTCATGTCTTCTTTCCATAATTTGCATTTGCATATTACATGTTACCACTGCTGTTCAGTGTTCAATATTGAGCTCTCATTTTTAAATTGCAGCTTGTTTATCGACTATTTAATACACTGTGGAACCGGGAGAAGAGGATGTCAAAATTGTCATGCAGATGGCTGCAAGCAGCAGTTCGTGCTCAAGAGAGGGATCCGTTTATACTGCCTTTGCAAAACCGTGTGAGAGAGCTCAATTATGGAAACTCGTACTTTTTCAGGGTATGCCTTGCGTCATGGTTCATTTCAGCTTGATTCTAAGATGGTTACTCCAAGGTCAGAAATGAGCTGGAATTTTCTCTGCAGCCCATAAAGACAAGTGACCTCAAAAGAGTAGACCCTAGGAAAGCCTGTGAATACTTTAGTTGCTGTTTAAGGATCCATCAACCTTACAGTTGTGATTGTTGGCAGTATAAGTCCCACGATGGCTGTCCCTCTGATCTTGCAATATCTGGTGAGTAATTTTTGCAGCTTATGATTTCTCGATCATTTGAGATTGGGAGACCTTCTGATTATTGTGTTCTGATTCTTCATGTAGGGTGGAATTCCAAGGCCTCCTGAGCCGATATAAGATATAGTCGTGATGACCTCAAGGGCTTGCCTGTCACTTCTCCTACGAAGATTGTCAGGTGGGCTATCCAGTTATCATGTTCACACCTCCCACCAAAACAAGAAGGGGGGAGGTTAGGATTTATTTTCTTTGAGAATTGGTCAAACTTGAGGTATTAAGGACTTTTTGAGATGAGTCTGGAAATGAAATACTTGTGTCGCATCTCCACTCGCTGGCCACCCTATCCTTCTTTCTTTAGTTTAAGTTAGTGCCCTTGCACTTCACTCTCTCTTACCATCTTTGAGAATACTTAAGATTCAGTTCTCTATATTCAGCATCTGTTATTTTTTACATTTAATCTTGCTTTTCATATGCAAAAGCAATTTGTTGTGCTTCAGTAGGAGTGAAAAATGTGGATGGGCTTCCACTATGGAGCTTAATGTACCTGTTCTGGATTCTAATACACTACAAAGCTTAATTTATCTATTCTAAATTCTGATACTCTACATACCCTTATAGAGATGTTGTTAGAAGTCCCATGGTGCAAGCCCAGTGTTCTGTCCAGATCTGCTTTCCTGTGGAATTGAAAAATGGGACATGGTATGTGGTTCCTTGTGATTGAATTCTCACACCTCATGGATGAGAGGGTTGCCATGCTTTTCTGACCAATTTCTGTTTGTACTTCGTTCAAAAAAACAAATATTGAGTGTAGGTGAAGGAGGTTCACTCTATCGGATTTTTTGAGCAAACTTCTTGAAACAAAGCTAATGCAGGTTCTTCGTTTCAAGCATGGACAGGTATTTACTTAGCGGACATTGTTTTCACCATTCTGTTCTTTTGGCTGTTATTTAGTTCTTACCATCATGTACAGATCTATTCCACTGGGGTTTCAGTATTTCTTGGCAGTAATAGACCTTCAAGGACTGGTGATGTCCGTGGTGACATTAGCATTAATTTTTCTTGTGATCCAGAAATCTCCTCGAAGCTGGTAATTTCCATTTCAATTCTCTTTCTTGCTTTTTCTGTATCCATGAGGTTGATGCCCCAATATTAGTTCATTTTGCAATGTTTCTTGACAGGTTGATCTTGCTTTGGATGAAATACAACGTCTTCAAGAGAAGGCCATCAGAGCAAGATGTTTTGACAATTCTGGAGATAGAACAAAGAGCTCATGAAGATGGAGTGCAGGTAAAAGTAAATTCTTTCCTTGAGATTCTGCACTTCTCTATGATCATGATCTGTCAGTACATTGGAGCCATATGAACTTTCATCATTACATTTCCGGTATTTTCTCTTTCAGGAGAACTATTACTGGCTGGAGAAAATTTTGCACAGCTACCAGTCAAGAGTTTATTCCGGAGATGTGGGCACTTCATTTAAGGTGAGTCATTGTGGTCATCCTCTGATTTTCCTTGCTATGGTGTTCTTCCATTCTGCATTATGCATCACAGTGTGGTTTCTTTGCATATGTTTCATTTGGTCACGTAGTGCTGAACTATGGTTTTATGAGGCATGAAAATCTATGTGAAAATCGGAATCTGTGCAGTAGTTCATCAACAATTTGAATGTACTAAACATAAGTCTGCAGTTTGTAGGAACTAAAGAACATACATCTCCGGCAACGGAAGCTAATGAAAATTAGTTGGACAATCTTGTTTGGACTATTCTTCTTAGTACATTGTAAAGAACTCTGCATGATTAAGACTCTTATCATTAAATGCAGTATATAGGATTTTTCTTTCAAAGTAAAAAATGAATATGCAATTATTAATTTCACATAATTTATATTATGCGATTGTTATAATATTGAACCCAAAAGTTTAAATTGTTAGGTGGAGGTCGATTATGCATATATGAGGCCCATATGAACACTTTAGATGAGCAATGTGGAGTACTATAACACCCTTTTATATCAAACTGGGTAGATAATAGCATGTGCATGTGAAATAAACTTTGGGGAAAAATGGCTCTAATAACATGATAGAAGAGCCAAACCAAAAGCTTAGGTCATTTGATGGAGGGAGAATATATGTATATAATGCCCGCCAAACCCCACAGACAATTGTCATGGGATACTTTATTGATAATAGCATAGATGGTCCTTGAGTTTTGGTCTAATACATAATGCCGCCTCTGAACTTTTAATTTATGCAATGTGGTTCCTGAACTTTGGTTTAATGTGCAACGTCGTTCTTGGACTTTTAATTTGTTCAATGTGATCATTGAACTCTTGGTGATTATTCAATATAGTCCATAGATTATATGAAAATGTATAAAAGTTCAGAGACCCCATTGTACATTGGATCAAAGTTTATGGATCATTTGTGTCATTTTCCCGATACTTTAACGTACTTAATCTTGTAGTGGAAGAGGAACAGACCCATTTTTTACATTTCTGGTGCAGGTTCAAGATGAAGGACGCTCAAAAGTTAGAGAATCTCTTACACCATCAACAGCTCAGTCGGCATTACAAAGCATACTACCTTTTCCTTGTAAGAAGCAGTACACAGTGGTGATTTTGCTACCGCAAAGGTCTCGCCTCGAGATATTCGGTTTTTCTCAGATTACATATGGAAGAGATGCAAAGGTCAGTTGCAATTAGCTTGACAGTTCTCGCCACCTGTGAATTAGTTACATCCTAGAGATTTATTGTTCATCCTAGGAACTTCTTATTTGCCCTAACCACTCTCACGAATTGATTAACCCTCTTGTGTTTTCTATCTGTTAACCAGTTCTTGGTCCTGCAAGTAATTGAAAAAAGATATCATGATTGAAAATTGGAAAATATATTTGACGCTTTCAAACTTGAGGTTATGAGTGCCTTTGCTAGTTTTGCATTGGTTTAAGCTCCTCATGATTTGTCAATTTTTTTCATTTGAGTTTTATCTTTTAGTTTGAAAGACAATAATCAAGGGAGTACCGCTCTTATGCAGATTCTAGCAGGCGTCGCCACTATGGCAATCTTGGCTCTGAGTTTGTGGAGATACTCACGCCGCTCTGCGAAATCATAGGAGATTTTTTGTTGAGGTTAACATTGCGTAGGACATAGCTCATTCACTAAGGTACAGCTCGTAATACTTCAAGATTTCAAATTTTACGAGGGTAAAAACATTCGTTGATACAGTAAAGGTAGATCTCGGGCACTTTAAGGTTACCTTTCAAGCCTACTTCCCTGGATTGGCCCTTGTTTACGAACTATAGAATTGTTGAACATGTCTGTCATTTTTTGTACGAGACAGCCAAAGAATTCTGATGATTCCGCTTACTGCTTATTCCCGGGAGATTTTGATTTGTGCCGGTGAACGATTGAGGCCACGGCTCTGCTGCTTTTGAAGATCATTAGAATTATTTGAGGAAGCTTACGGCTTTTGTGCATAGTTTATACATTTATTAGGATCATTGCTTCGTCCTGTTGATTGGCCTCGCCCATGGTTCATCTCGAAGGCCAGTGTTCTACGAGGGTCGAAAGCTTAGAAAATCTCTAGACCGCATCCCTCTCTTATTCACGTATCAATCAAGCCACGTATCGTGCGAATAGCCCATCATTAATGACCTTTTTTCTTGCCATGGAAATGATTAAATAGTCTACTTATGCATTAGTATAAGTTCGTATGTCATTAATTATCCTAATCTTTAGTCCTCATCTATTCTTAATATCCATGCATTTTACCCACGCAGATTTCGAAGAATGAAGTATTTTTGTGTTCCATTGGCCATAGTGGGTCCATTTAATCTTATATAATGATTGCTAGAACATATTTTTAATTTTGGTACGAATTTATGTATAACTCGATGTATTCTGATACGACAATTTCCAAACACATGAAGAAGTTACTAATTCCAACCGGGTTGATATTTCAAACTTTTTTGCGATATTGAAAGTTATTAACATAACTACGAGAGTTATTTTTGCCAAAAACTATTCACACATTGGAAGTTACTTTGGGAACTTACTAAGGGTGCGGATGGTGACATTTTTAAAAGTGGATTTTTGCTTCAGCAGTGACTCTGTCGATCGCAATTGCCGTCAATCACTGCTGCTCGTTGACTATCGCGACGCCCTTGCTGCAGTCTATTGCCAACCTATGTCGGCCATTGGAGTAAAAAATAAATAATATACTTTTATAAAAAAATTAAAAATTTTAAAAATAAAGTAGAAAATTTTCGACCGCCTACAATATTTCTTCATAGAAGGTTTTGTGTTAATAATGTTTCAGAAATCAACCGTTACCAAACGAATTTTTTTGATAAAAAATCAATTTCTGTAATAAAAGTGTTGCTATGCGCGCCGTAATATTGTAGGACAAAACAAGTCACAAATCCTAAGGGAAGGTACAGTTTTTAGCTGCACAACTTTTCAATCGCTTGTTTTTTACTATGAAATTTTGCTCAATTAATGATGTCATTTTCACTTGGAGTTAGCAAGAGGTGACTACTCCGACTACCTGGACGGCCCGAGCTTTGACTTCGACTTACTTCGATAATCTCCATATATTTGGCTGTACGCATTCTTTTCACTGACGAGTTTCTACTCAGATAACAAAATAGGCACAATCATGCAAGTTGAGAGACGCAATTCTCCGATCAAATCAAGCAATCAATCAGGAAAATTTTGCAGTTATCACTATTTTGATAATCGTTACATTTTTTTCAATTGAGTACGTGCTTGATTAACAATTGCCAGGTGGGCACACGATAACAAAACTCAAAAGGGAAAAAAGAATTATCGGCCGTAAAGAGAGAGATTGTGCTGAAATGCATATTTACGAAGCGGGGCATGCTTTGAGGAGTTTATTACGGAATGCCACTAGGGTTTTTACTTGCCTTCCCGTACATCTCTCGTTCCTCATCTCCCTATTCTCAGCATCGCCTTCGCTTCGCCCTCTGCTTATTCGCGCCGTAAGCTCTCTCTCTCTCTCTGTCTCTCTACTGTTTTGGCAGCTCGGAAGCAGAGGAAACTGGGAGAAAAGGTCTGTCTGTGTCTTTGCCAGCTCTGACTTGTTCAGAACTCGAATTGAACCGAAGCGTTTACTACCTATGGTTTCATGGGTCTTAATCTTTTTGTGAGCAATGTCCGAAATTCTCACGTTACATTCGTCTTTGACAATCTATTTATTGGGGATCAACAGTTGTACCGCAAATTGTGTGCACGCGTGTTGCTGTTGCTGTTGTTTTTTTTAATAAGAACAGCTCTGAATTCTTGGTGGTTGAATGAATAGGCGGTTGGATTGAAGAGGGTCGTCGAGAATGGTGGAGAAGACCACAGGGAGAAAAGAGGAGGTGGTCACTAGAGAGTACACCATCAACCTCCACAAGCGCCTTCATGGCTGGTATATCCCTCTTTGACTTCGTCTTTTATCTGCGCTGATTTCACTTTCGCTCAGTGAATTACTTGAAGTTAATAGGATTGAGTATGTATTGAAAGGGGCTGAAGCCGATGGCGGATTTCTAATCTGAAGCAATTTGTTGTGTTTTCGGTTAATTTGCAATAGTTCACTATTTTAGCTGTATGGATGATCTATTTCTGCCGATGAGAACATCTTTTTCGGACTGATCAGGAGCCTACTTCGGTGAAATTGTGATCTATGACCCACAAGAAATGCAATCATCTACTTAAAGAAGTTTGGTATTTCATCTTGTGATATGTGTTTCCTGTTTCCAGCGTTGTTGTTTGGTTGGCATTTCTAATCGATAGATCTTGTAGTGTGAGTACGGTAGCAAGCGGCAGTGGGCCCTTCGGTATGTTTGAGTTGTGAAACCTCCTGGAATCTCCAGTTCCTGCATGAAATGTCGATTTATAGTTTTTGTATGACCTTTGGAAGTTCCTAGGAACAGGAAAAGCAGTAAATAGCTACGTCTGCTGAAATTGGTGGTGTGATTGTGCCTCTAAGAAGGTGTCTTAGGGTTCTTCCCGTCGTTTTTGGGTACAGCACCTTTAAGAAGAAAGCTCCCAATGCCATAAAGGAGATCAGGAAGTTTGCCCAGAAAGCCATGGGAACCACGGATGTTAGAGTCGATGTGAAGCTGAACAAGCACATATGGAGCAGGGGGATCCGAAGCGTTCCAAGGAGGATCAGGGTCCGCATTGCACGCAAGAGGAACGAGGACGAAGATGCCAAGGAAGAGCTTTACTCTCTTGTCACTGTCGCCGAGATCCCACCAGAGGGGATAAAGGGGTTGGGTACCAAGATCATCGAGGATGATGAGTAGTTTTTATTTTTGGCTACACTTGATTGTATTGACCGTACATTCTGTTGGCATATCAGTTTTCTCAAGCATTTTCATTATCATATGAGCTTATGGGACGCACATATTAGTTGCTTGACTGTTCTTTTGCAAGATTGTCGAATGAATTTTCAGTTCTGCTTCTTTGACTCTTTACTTTCACTCGCCAAACTTAAATTCTCAAGATACATTCGCCGGCAACTAAAAAATTCGATGATTATCAGTGCAACTCATTGGTTGAATTTGAATTTCAGTCATGTATTTTGCAACGTTGTCGAATGATTTTCCAGTTCTGCTGCTTTGACTTTCTATCTAATCACTGCTGCGCGCTGCTTGTGCTTTGCTTGTGCTTTATTCGGAAAGATGCATTTGAACGCTGTGCTTCTGATGTTAAATTGGGAAACAGTAGGAAGCAGACAAGAACATTCATGTGGAGTTGCTACATATGTACCGGCAATGTGATAACTGATCAGACGAGCCAAGCAAGCAGAGGAAGAGAGAAAGGTGCCCATTTAGCAAGGACCGCAAACTGAACTCACTTGTTTTGCCTAAAACTCAATTCCAACTTTCCTCTAAGCCTGTTGGCTTTGAGAGTCTCAATGTCCGGGCCGAGGGTTCCAAGGTTGGTAGAGAGACGAACTTGTTTGCACTTCCCAAAGTTATAATCAAATCTACAATTAACACGCTCTAGTTCGGTCCAGTTTGATTCAATTCGATCCATCCATGCCTATTTTGAATCCCGTGACACCATTATGGTCAAATCCTTTTGCTATTCTTTTTCTTTGTTCTAGCTTCATTTGAGATGCGACTTCATTAGTTTTTCATCCATGATTCCATCCGGCCGCCCTGGATTTTAGAGTTGATGGGATCATTAATTTCCCCGATTCTGGCTTTCAATATCTATTTCTACTTTATAAGGAACATTAATAGCCCAAAAACGAAGATATGGGATAGATTGGAAGAACTTCAGATAAAACACCGTATAAGGTCTTGTGAGCATTGCGCTTCTGTCGCATTTCTTTCGAATGCGATCCATCCCGTCAATCGCAGAAAATATCAAATTCTCATGCAAGTATTCTTTACAAGAACATAAGGAGGTACTCCGGGCAGTCGTGAAGCGTTCTGCTCGAATGGATTATACGAACGAAGATGATGACGTGATGTTTTCGAAATGGGCCCCACAGAGGTCCGTGAAATGGGCCTTTCAGGCCCATAAGGAAGTCTCAAGCTTTCAGGCCCAGCCCATCCTCTCCGTTATGAAAGTGAAACAGATATAAAAGCAGAAACCCTAAGCTCGCTCTCTCCTCTCCAGCATACGAACTGCGGACCCAACGACGCCGGCAGAAGCTCTCTCTGACACTTCTCCATGGGTGAGCGCCGAACCGAAGCTCTTAGTCGTCTCCGATTCAGCCTCGTTGTCCGAGGGTTTTGATGGTGGATGACGATTTCGAGTTTTGTTTGTCTGTTTTCGCAGGTAAGGTGCACGGATCTCTGGCTCGCGCCGGTAAGGTGAGAGGCCAGACGCCGAAGGTGGCGAAGCAGGACAAGAAGAAGAAGCCGCGCGGGCGCGCCCACAAGCGGATGCAGTACAACCGCCGGTCGTCACCGCTGGTAACGATGAGACTCTCTCTTGTCTCCGACTTGCCTCCTGTTTACATCCATATTGGTTCTTTCCATTATCGTGATGGTTTGGGTTAACGATTTATTCATTCTTGTCTCTGTCAAATCCTGGTGCTGTGTAGTTGTTGGCTTTGGAAAGAAGAGAGGCCCCAACTCGTCTGAGAAGTGAGCTTCATTTGAATCTAAAGGAAGAGGGAGTTGTGTAGGTCTGCAAAGATGGGATTTTTGTTTCTTGTTTTTTCATTGGATTGTTATGCCTTTGATTTAGGCTTGATTGCATACTCTGGTCTTGGTGCCTTGGAACTCACTGGATCTTGTTGAGGTTTCGCATACCCACTTAGCTATTGATAATGTAGTTTTTCGTCCCCTGTTGATCCTTAAATTGTTGGTTTTGGATGACTGAGCTCTGTCCATATGCTTTTGGTCGTTACCGGTAATCGATCAATGTCGGTGTTTGATGTGATGTTTTCATTCTGCAAGCATTTCTGTGTGTGAAGGAAGATGAGTATTCTAACAAGCATTGCGAGATGCCGAATGCCCAGTTCGCCTGGTAATGACTGGTGTCTGGCAAAACTCATGAGTTTCATTAGGATTTGAAGAAGTTGAAGTCTATTCCTTTTATATGCTGAGACCGGAGAGAATGTCCGGCTCTTAACCCCCCGTGTGTAAGGTAAACTAGTAGGGTTTTTGCTTACCTTGCCAATTGAACTAATGAATGATGAATCTTAGCTTGCCCTGAGATGGCCTTTGGACTTCGAATGTACCCAGATCATCATCATGGTAGCTGGCAAGTGTTGCTTGTTAGGTTAGTGTTGGTTCTTGCGACGCTTGGATGGAATGTCATGCACGTGTGGAATCTAGGAATGCTAGGGGTTGAATTTGTGGTCTTTAAGTTGAGTTGGGATGCTGGCTGAGGTTGTTTTACAGTGGCGCAATTTGGCGAAAATGAATTGTATGGACATATTTCCGGCTATTAGGACACTGTATTTGAGGAGCCCCTTTTGTGAAGTGCTGCCAGTTGTAAGAACCTCTCAAGTTCTTTTCTCCAAAACAACCCTCAACTGTGTAAATGCATGGCTGTCTGGTGGCGGCATGTCATGACTGCGAGGTGAGCGGCAGGACTAGATACCATCACAGATGGTGGGTTGAAGTGCTAATATGTGCATCAATATGCACTTTGGAAGCAGTTATTGTTTGAGGTCGATAATATGGGCTTAGCGTATAAGGTAAAGACCGGATTACATTGCTCCAAAATTACAATCTTCTAGCTTGCTCAAAACAAAGATTCCAGCAATGGAGGCTGAGCTGAGGTCGCTTTGAGGACACAATGGCCACTTCTATGTCCTACCTCAGCTTACAGGCTTCAATGGTCAGCAAGGCTATATTTCCATACGGTTCCGAACGGTACTTGGTTCCTTTCTTCCCGTTTTGGGCGATAAGTCTCAATATGGTTGTTGGCTGTCTAGTCATCAGAAGCTTAAAACAAGTTCATATCGAGAAAGCACGAGGACCTTACAACTCATCACGAGAACTTCCTTTTGCCGCGACGACTTTTGTTGGTTCTCTAGGATGTACTGTGTCGCAAGTGCCACATGAAGCACTGCCCCGTGTTGAAGCGCATCTTTGTTAAGCTTGTGGTGCGGGGAGTGCCCAGCTTCCATCTTCCCTAGGGTCTCGTCCTTCATCCCGACAAAGTAGAAGTAAGCCGGAATGCCTCCGAATAAAACAAGAAGTCCTCCAAACCCGTCAATGGTTTCATCTCTAAAATATTGCGTGGGCCCAGCATATCCCGTGCGACAATCTCGAAGTGCTCATGCAAAGCTTTGTCATTAGCCGTCGCCGGTAGAAGGGTAGAAGGGCATAGACTGAATGAGACTGTCGCATTGCACCTCTGCACACTTGCTTGTCTCGTGATGACCTGTTATGTATCGTAACGTAAGGTACTATGCTCTGCAATATTTATGAATTCTCCGAAGCCTAAAAGTACTCAAAACGGTGAAGAAACGAAGCAACTTTTGGGGGAGGGTGGAGTTGAAAGAGCATCCCTAGTTAGGTGGAGATGATGCTAAGGCAAACTGGAAGGATCTCACCTCTTCGATTCTTGTCTAAGTTGGATGAAGCAGTCCCTGGAAAGTGCCCTGAATGTGCCACTTATAGTCACAAAATCGGGAATCACATTGAACGCGCCGCCTCCTTTGATCTTAGCCACTGTGACCACCTGCACGTAGTTGCTTAAGAGTTGAAATGCCAATTGGGTGGCTGGTAATTCGGTCATAGCCCTGCCTATGAGGATCGGACGAGAAATCCTGTCAATCTTGGAATGTAAGAGGAGATTCATCCAGAACTCATGAATAGAACGTCCGTTAGGTGATTCAGAGCTGCGTTGGCAGGTGCAAAGAATTTCTGTCACCAGAGAGAGGAGATAGAAACCTGCGAATCCAGTGAATCGGCCTCACGTGAAATGAGATGCTACAGACTAACAATCACATGGATGCTGCTACAATGGGATCAATTGTGTGCTGCGGAATCGCCACATGACCTCCCTTTCCGGTTATTACCGCCTCGAATAAACCACATGCCGCCAAAATAGGACCGGGTCTGGTTGCCACTGCACCGATGGCGAACTTGGTGGAAAGGTGGGCAGTCAAAGATGGCATTAACATTTTCACGGCTCCATCATCTATCATTTTCTTCACTCCTCCGCCTCCTTCCTCCGCTGGTTGAAAAACGAAAACCACTGTCCCTGTAAACAAAAAATCCACTTACTCATCAGCTCTAAGAGAAGGAATGACAAGCAGAGCTACACAAAGATAAATCTCGATCAGAAGAGATGAATTTTCAAGGTAAAAATGCAGTTCCGCAGAAGAGATCAACGTATAGGTTTCCCTCCAGGGATGTCTCTCACTCAAACATGCAAAGCTCAATGATTACCTATGTCGTTAGAGGTTGATAATGAAAAGCTTCTCTTACAATCCAATGCTAAGGATATTGTGCAGAACACTCAAGGCAGCCAGTTTGAGAATTGAAGCTAGTCCATTCTAGTTTTAAACATCTTTGACCCATTTCTGCAAAACTAGTACTGGAAAGAGAGTGGAAGCGCGGTAGTTTCCAGACCCAATTCCAAAAGACGGTTAAGCAGTTGGACTTAAGTCGAGCGACTGGAGAAAACAAGTGGGTCGAAAACTGTCGTTAATGTTAGCATCGAAATATATCTCAGCATAATGGTCGTGTAGCGTATGGTTATATCGGAACCTGGTGCCTGCTGCTTTTCTTTTTAAGGAAATTGCATTCCCTTCTAGGTGATTGATTACAAAGCTCAAACTTCAGGCGGAAGCTCACAGACGAGCTACATCGAGAGAGAAAAAAGAAGGAAACCTCTAACTCGTACGATGACCTTGAAGCAACTTGGCCGTGCCGAGACGCACAGCAACATGACCATCATGTCCACAGGCATGCATTTTCCCAGGAACTTTGCTCTTGTGCTCCCACTCTACACTCCTGTTGCAGCCTAAAGGCCTCATCACAATGTTTCTCTTCAATAGCATTAGCATCTCATATAAATTATTTAACCAGTTCCCTATTACAACAGCCCAAAGGAAACTTCTTACATTCACCTGAATAAATCAAGATCATGCCAAATTCAGCAAAGCTTGAATGCTTTGCTGAATTTGGCATGATCTTGATTTATTCAGGTGAATGTAAGAAGTTCCTTTGGGCTGTTGTAATAGGGAACTGGTTCAACTAATTTATATGAGATGCTAATGCTATTGAAGAGAAACATTGTGATGAGGCCTTTAGGCTGCAACAGGAGTGTAGAGTGGGAGCACAAGAGCAAAGTTTCCTGGAAAATGCATGCCTGTGGACATGATGGTCATGTTGCTGTGCGTCTCGGCACGGCCAAGTTGCTTCAAGGTCATCGGCGAGTTAGAGGTTTCCTTCTTTTTTTCTCTCTCGATGTAGCTCGTCTGTGAGCTTCCGCCTGAAGTTTGAGCTTTGTAATCAATCACCTAGAAGGGAATGCAATTTCGCTTAAAAAGAAAAGCAGCAGGCAACAGGTTCCGATATAACCATACGCTACACGACCATTATGCTGAGATATATTTCGATGCTAACATTAACGACAGTTTTCGACCCACTTGTTTTCTCCAGTCGCTCGACTTAAGTCCAACTGCTTAACCGGCTTTTGGAATTGGGCTGGAAACTACCGCGCTTCCACTCTCTTTCCAGTACTAGTTTGCAGAAATGGGTCAAAGATGTTTTAAAACTAGAATGGACTAGCTTCAATTCTCAAACTGGCTGCCTTGAGTGTTCTGCACAATATCCTAAGCATTGGATTGTAAGAGAAGCTTTTCATTATCAACCTCTAACGACATAGTAATCATTGAGCTTTGCATGTTTGAGTGAGAGACATCCCTGGAGAGGAAACCTATACGTTGATCTCTTCTGCGGAACTGCATTTTTAACTTGAAAATTCATCTCTTCTGATCGAGATTTATCTTTGTGTAGCTCTGCTTGTCATTCCTTCTCTTAGAGCTGATGAGTAAGTGGATTTTTTGTTTACAGGGACAGTGGTTTTCGTTTTTCAACCAGCGGAGGAAGGAGGCGGAGGAGTGAAGAAAATGATAGATGATGGAGCCTGAAAATGTTAATGCCATCTTTGGACTGCACCTTTCCACCAAGTTCGCCATCGGTGCAGTGGCAACCAGACCGGTCCTATTTTGGCGGC
Source organism: Psidium friedrichsthalianum (assembly GCA_019149425.1). Taxonomy (NCBI): domain Eukaryota; kingdom Viridiplantae; phylum Streptophyta; class Magnoliopsida; order Myrtales; family Myrtaceae; genus Psidium; species Psidium friedrichsthalianum. The sequence goes on from JAGVVM010008396.1 coordinate 24,930, forward strand.
ATGTGGTTTATTCGAGGCGGTAATAACGGAAAGGGAGGTCATGTGGCGATTCCGCAGCACACAATTGATCCCATTGTAGCAGCATCCAATGTGATTGTTAGTCTGTAGCATCTCATTTCACGTGAGGCCGATTCACTGGATTCGCAGGTTCTATCTCCTCTCTCTTTGTGACAGAAAATTCTTTGCACCTGCCAACGCAGCTCTGGAATCACCTAACGGACGTTCTATTCATGAGTTCTGGATGAATCTCCTCTTACATTCCAAGATTGACAGGATTCTCGTCCGATCCTCATAGGCAGGGCTATGACCGAATTACCAGCCACCCAATTGGCATTTCAACTCTTAAGCAACTACGTGCAGGTGGTCACAGTGGCTTAAGATCAAAGGAGGCGGCGCGTTCAATGTGATTCCCGATTTTGTGACTATAAGTGGCACATTCAGGGCACTTTCCAGGGACTGCTCATCCAACTTAGACAAAGAATCGAAGAGGTGAGATCCTTCCAGTTTTGCCTTAGCATCATCTCCACCTAACTAGGGATGCTCTTTCAACTCCACCCTCCCCCAAAAGTTGCTTCGTTTCTTCACCGTTTTGAGTACTTTTAGCTTCGGAGAATTCATAAATATTGCAGAGCATAGTACCTTACGTTACGATACATAACAGGTCATCACGAGACAAGCAAGTGTGCAGAGGTGCAATGCGACAGTCTCATTCAGTTCTATGCCCTTCTACCCTTCTACCCGGCGACGGCTAATGACAAAGCTTTGCATGAGCACTTCGAGATTGTCGCACGGGATATGCTGGGCCCACGCAATATTTTAGAGATGAAACCATTGACGGGTTTGGAGGACTTCTTGTTTTTTCGGAGGCATTCCGGCTTACTTCTACTTTGTCGGGATGAAGGACGAGACCCTAGGGAAGATGGAAGCTGGGCACTCCCGCACCACAAGCTTAACAAAGATGCGCTTCAACACGGGCAGTGCTTCATGTGGCACTTGCGACACAGTACATCCTAGAGAACCAACAAAAGTCGGTCGCGGCAAAAGGAAGTTCTCGTGATGAGTTGTAAGGTCCTCGTGCTTTCTCGATATGAACTTGTTTTAAGCTTCTGATGACTAGACAGCCAACAACCATATTGAGACTTATCGCCCAAAAACGGGAAGAAAGGAACCAAGTACCGTTCGGAACCGTATGGAAATATAGCCTTGCTGACCATTGAAGCCTGTAAGCTGAGGTAGGACATAGAAGTGGCCATTGTGTCCTCAAAGCGACCTCAGCTCAGCCTCCATTGCTGGAATCTTTGTTTTGAGCAAGCTAGAAGATTGTAATTTTGGAGCAATGTAATCCGGTCTTTACCTTATACGCTAAGCCCATATTATCGACCTCAAACATAACTGCTTCCAAAGTGCATATTGATGCACATATTAGCACTTCAACCCACCATCTGTGATGGTATCTAGTCCTGCCGCTCACCTCGCAGTCATGACATGCCGCCACCAGACAGCCATGCATTTACACAGTTGAGGGTTGTTTTGGAGAAAAGAACTTGAGAGGTTCTTACAACTGGCAGCACTTCACAAAAGGGGCTCCTCAAATACAGTGTCCTAATAGCCGGAAATATGTCCATACATTCATTTTCGCCAAATTGCGCCACTGTAAAACAAACCTCAGCCAGCATCCCAACTCAACTTAAAGACCACAATTCAACCCCTAGCATTCCTAGATTCCACACGTGCATGACATTCCATCCAAGCGTCGCAAGAACCAACACTAACCTAACAAGCAACACTTGCCAGCTACCATGATGATGATCTGGGTACATTCGAAGTCCAAAGGCCATCTCAGGGCAAGCTAAGATTCATCATTCATTAGTTCAATTGGCAAGGTAAGCAAAAACCCTACTAGTTTACCTTACACACGGGGGGTTAAGAGCCGGACATTCTCTCCGGTCTCAGCATATAAAAGGAATAGACTTCAACTTCTTCAAATCCTAATGAAACTCATGAGTTTTGCCAGACACCAGTCATTACCAGGGAACTGGGCATTCGGCATCTCGCAATGCTTTGTTAGAATACTCATCTTCCTTCACACACAGAAATGCTTGCAGAATGAAAACATCACATCAAACACCGACATTGATCGATTACCGGTAACGACCAAAAGCATATGGACAGAGCTCAGTCATCCAAAACCAACAATTTAAGGATCAACAGGGGACGAAAAACTACATTATCAATAGCTAAGTGGGTATGCGAAACCTCAACAAGATCCAGTGAGTTCCAAGGCACCAAGACCAGAGTATGCAATCAAGCCTAAATCAAAGCATAACAATCCAATGAAAAACAAGAAACAAAAATCCCATCTTTGCAGACCTACACAACTCCCTCTTCCTTTAGATTCAAATGAAGCTCACTTCTCAGACGAGTTGGGGCCTCTCTTCTTTCCAAAGCCAACAACTACACAGCACCAGGATTTGACAGAGACAAGAATGAATAAATCGTTAACCAAACCATCACGATAATGGAAAGAACCAATATGGATGTAAACAGGAGGCAAGTCGGAGACAAGAGAGAGTCTCATCGTTACCAGCGGTGACGACCGGCGGTTGTACTGCATCCGCTTGTGGGCGCGCCCGCGCGGCTTCTTCTTCTTGTCCTGCTTCGCCACCTTCGGCGTCTGGCCTCTCACCTTACCGGCGCGAGCCAGAGATCCGTGCACCTTACCTGCGAAAACAGACAAAGAAAACTCGAAATCGTCATCCACCATCAAAACCTCGGACAACGAGGCTGAATCGAGACGACCAAGAGCTTCGGTTCGGCGCTCACCCATGGAGAAGTGTCAGAGAGAGCTTCTGCCGGCGTCGTTGGGTCCGCAGTTCGTATGCTGGAGAGGAGAGAGCGAGCTTAGGGTTTCTGCTTTATATCTGTTTCACTTTCATAACGGAGAGGATGGGCTGGGCCTGAAAGCTTGAGACTTCCTTATGGGCCTGAAAGGCCCATTTCACGGACCTCTGTGGGGCCCATTCTCGAAACATCACGTCATCATCTTCGTTCGTATAATCCATTCGAGCAGAACGCTTCACGACTGCCCGGAGTACCTCCTTATGTTCTTGTAAAGAATACTTGCATGAGAATTTGATATTTTTCTGCGATTGATGGATGGATCGCATTCGAAAGAAATGCGACAGAAGCGCAATGCTCACAAGACCTTATACGGTGTTTTATCTGAAGTTCTTCCAATCTATCCCATATCTTCGTTTTTGGGCTATTAATGTTCCTTATAAAGTAGAAATAGATATTGAAAGCCAGAATCGGGGAAATTAATGATCCCATCAACTCTAAAATCCAGGGCGGCCGGATGGAATCATGGATGAAAACTAATGAAGTCGCATCTCAAATGAAGCTAGAACAAAGAAAAAGAATAGCAAAAGGATTTGACCATAATGGTGTCACGGGATTCAAAATAGGCATGGATGGATCGAATTGAATCAAACTGGACCGAACTAGAGCGTGTTAATTGTAGATTTGATTATAACTTTGGGAAGTGCAAACAAGTTCGTCTCTCTACCAACCTTGGAACCCTCGGCCCGACATTGAGACTCTCAAAGCCAACAGGCTTAGAGGAAAGTTGGAATTGAGTTTTAGGCAAAACAAGTGAGTTCAGTTTGCGGTCCTTTGCTAAATGGGCACCTTTCTCTCTTCCTCTGCTTGCTTGGCTCGTCTGATCAGTTATCACATTGCCGGTACATATGTAGCAACTCCACATGAATGTTCTTGTCTGCTTCCTACTGTTTCCCAATTTAACATCAGAAGCACAGCGTTCAAATGCATCTTTCCGAATAAAGCACAAGCAAAGCACAAGCAGCGCGCAGCAGTGATTAGATAGAAAGTCAAAGCAGCAGAACTGGAAATCATTCGACAACGTTGCAAAATACATGACTGAAATTCAAATTCAACCAATGAGTTGCACTGATAATCATCGAATTTTTTAGTTGCCGGCGAATGTATCTTGAGAATTTAAGTTTGGCGAGTGAAAGTAAAGAGTCAAAGAAGCAGAACTGAAAATTCATTCGACAATCTTGCAAAAGAACAGTCAAGCAACTAATATGTGCGTCCCATAAGCTCATATGATAATGAAAATGCTTGAGAAAACTGATATGCCAACAGAATGTACGGTCAATACAATCAAGTGTAGCCAAAAATAAAACTACTCATCATCCTCGATGATCTTGGTACCCAACCCCTTTATCCCCTCTGGTGGGATCTCGGCGACAGTGACAAGAGAGTAAAGCTCTTCCTTGGCATCTTCGTCCTCGTTCCTCTTGCGTGCAATGCGGACCCTGATCCTCCTTGGAACGCTTCGGATCCCCCTGCTCCATATGTGCTTGTTCAGCTTCACATCGACTCTAACATCGTGGTTCCCATGGCTTTCTGGGCAAACTTCCTGATCTCCTTTATGGCATTGGAGCTTTCTTCTTAAAGGTGCTGTACCCAAAAACGACGGGAAGAACCCTAAGACACCTTCTTAGAGGCACAATCACACCACCAATTTCAGCAGACGTAGCTATTTACTGCTTTTCCTGTTCCTAGGAACTTCCAAAGGTCATACAAAAACTATAAATCGACATTTCATGCAGGAACTGGAGATTCCAGGAGGTTTCACAACTCAAACATACCGAAGGGCCCACTGCCGCTTGCTACCGTACTCACACTACAAGATCTATCGATTAGAAATGCCAACCAAACAACAACGCTGGAAACAGGAAACACATATCACAAGATGAAATACCAAACTTCTTTAAGTAGATGATTGCATTTCTTGTGGGTCATAGATCACAATTTCACCGAAGTAGGCTCCTGATCAGTCCGAAAAAGATGTTCTCATCGGCAGAAATAGATCATCCATACAGCTAAAATAGTGAACTATTGCAAATTAACCGAAAACACAACAAATTGCTTCAGATTAGAAATCCGCCATCGGCTTCAGCCCTTTCAATACATACTCAATCCTATTAACTTCAAGTAATTCACTGAGCGAAAGTGAAATCAGCGCAGATAAAAGACGAAGTCAAAGAGGGATATACCAGCCATGAAGGCGCTTGTGGAGGTTGATGGTGTACTCTCTAGTGACCACCTCCTCTTTTCTCCCTGTGGTCTTCTCCACCATTCTCGACGACCCTCTTCAATCCAACCGCCTATTCATTCAACCACCAAGAATTCAGAGCTGTTCTTATTAAAAAAAACAACAGCAACAGCAACACGCGTGCACACAATTTGCGGTACAACTGTTGATCCCCAATAAGATAGATTGTCAAAGACGAATGTAACGTGAGAATTTCGGACATTGCTCACAAAAAGATTAAGACCATGAAACCATAGGTAGTAAACGCTTCGGTTCAATTCGAGTTCTGAACAAGTCAGAGCTGGCAAAGACACAGACAGACCTTTTCTCCCAGTTTCCTCTGCTTCCGAGCTGCCAAAACAGTAGAGAGACAGAGAGAGAGAGAGAGCTTACGGCGCGAATAAGCAGAGGGCGAAGCGAAGGCGATGCTGAGAATAGGGAGATGAGGAACGAGAGATGTACGGGAAGGCAAGTAAAAACCCTAGTGGCATTCCGTAATAAACTCCTCAAAGCATGCCCCGCTTCGTAAATATGCATTTCAGCACAATCTCTCTCTTTACGGCCGATAATTCTTTTTCCCCTTTTGAGTTTTGTTATCGTGTGCCCACCTGGCAATTGTTAATCAAGCACGTACTCAATTGAAAAAAATGTAACGATTATCAAAATAGTGATAACTGCAAAATTTTCCTGATTGATTGCTTGATTTGATCGGAGAATTGCGTCTCTCAACTTGCATGATTGTGCCTATTTTGTTATCTGAGTAGAAAACTCGTCAGTGAAAAGAATGCGTACAGCCAAATATATGGAGATTATCGAAGTAAGTCGAAGTCAAAGCTCGGGCCGTCCAGGTAGTCGGAGTAGTCACCTCTTGCTAACTCCAAGTGAAAATGACATCATTAATTGAGCAAAATTTCATAGTAAAAAACAAGCGATTGAAAAGTTGTGCAGCTAAAACTGTACCTTCCCTTAGGATTTGTGACTTGTTTTGTCCTACAATATTACGGCGCGCATAGCAACACTTTTATTACAGAAATTGATTTTTTATCAAAAAAATTCGTTTGGTAACGGTTGATTTCTGAAACATTATTAACACAAAAACCTTCTATGAAGAAATATTGTAGGCGGTCGAAAATTTTCTACTTTATTTTTAAAATTTTTTAAATTTTTTTATATAAAGTATATTATTTATTTTTTACTCCAATGGCCGACATAGGTTGGCAATAGACTGCAGCAAGGCGGCGTCGCGATAGTCAACGAGCAGCAGTGATTGACGGCAATTGCGATCGACAGAGTCACTGCTGAAGCAAAAATCCACTTTTAAAAATGTCACCATCCGCACCCTTAGTAAGTTCCCAAAGTAACTTCCAATGTGTGAATAGTTTTTGGCAAAAAAAACTCTCGTAGTTATGTTAATAACTTTCAATATCGCAAAAAGTTTGAAATATCACCCGGTTGGAATTAGTAACTTCTTCATGTGTTTGGAAATTGTCGTATCAGAATACATCGAGTTATACATAAATTCGTACCAAAATTAAAAATATGTTCTAGCAATCATTATATAAGATTAAATGGACCAACTATGGCCAATGGAACACAAAAATACTTCATTCTTCGAAATCTGCGTGGGTAAAATGCATGGATATTAAGAATAGATGAGGACTAAAGATTAGGATAATTAATGACATACGAACTTATACTAATGCATAAGTAGACTATTTAATCATTTCCATGGCAAGAAAAAAGGTCATTAATGATGGGCTATCGCACGATACGTGGCTTGATTGATACGTGAATAAGAGAGGGATGCGGTCTAGAGATTTTCTAAGCTTTCGACCCTCGTAGAACACTGGCCTTCGAGATGAACCATGGGCGAGGCCAATCAACAGGACGAAGCAATGATCCTAATAAATGTATAAACTATGCACAAAAGTCGTAAGCTTCCTCAAATAATTCTAATGATCTTCAAAAGCAGCAGAGCCGTGGCCTCAATCGTTCACCGGCACAAATCAAAATCTCCCGGGAATAAGCAGTAAGCGGAATCATCAGAATTCTTTGGCTGTCTCGTACAAAAAATGACAGACATGTTCAACAATTCTATAGTTCGTAAACAAGGGCCAATCCGGGGAAGTAGGCTTGAAAGGTAACCTTAAAGTGCCCGAGATCTACCTTTACTGTATCAACGATGTTTTTTTACCCTCGTAAAATTTGAAATCTTGAAGTATTACGAGCTGTACCTTAGTGAATGAGCTATGTCCTACGCAATGTTAACCTCAACAAAAAATCTCCTATGATTTCGCAGAGCGCGGCGTGAGTATCTCCACAAACTCAGAGCCAAGATTGCCATAGTGGCGACGCCTGCTAGAATCTGCATAAGAGCGGTACTCCCTGATTATTGTCTTTCAAACTAAAAGATAAAACTCAAATGAAAAAAATTGACAAATCATGAGGAGCTTAAACCAATGCAAAACTAGCAAGGCACTCATAACCTCAAGTTTGCAAGCGTCAAATATATTTTCCAATTTTCAATCATGATATCTTTTTTCAATTACTTGCAGGACCAAGAACTGGTTAACAGATAGAAAACACAAGAGGGTTAATCAATTCGTGAGAGTGGTTAGGGCAAATAAGAAGTTCCTAGGATGAACAATAAATCTCTAGGATGTAACTAATTCACAGGTGGCGAGAACTGTCAAGCTAATTGCAACTGACCTTTGCATCTCTTCCATATGTAATCTGAGAAAAACCGAATATCTCGAGGCGAGACCTTTGCGGTAGCAAAATCACCACTGTGTACTGCTTCTTACAAGGAAAAGGTAGTATGCTTTGTAATGCCGACTGAGCTGTTGATGGTGTAAGAGATTCTCTAACTTTTGAGCGTCCTTCATCTTGAACCTGCACCAGAAATGTAAAAAATGGGTCTGTTCCTCTTCCACTACAAGATTAAGTACGTTAAAGTATCGGGAAAATGACACAAATGATCCATAAACTTTGATCCAATGTACAATGGGGTCTCTGAACTTTTATACATTTTCATATAATCTATGGACTATATGAATATTCACCAAGAGTTCAATGATCACATTGAACAAATTAAAAGTCCAAGAACGACGTTGCACATTAAACCAAAGTTCAGGAACCACATTGCATAAATTAAAAGTTCAGAGGCGGCATTATGTATTAGACCAAAACTCAAGGACCATCTATGCTATTATCAATAAAGGCGCCCCTCCGACCCCAGGCCCAGGTGTAGCCCAGGACCAGCCACATCCACAACCACTCGCGCCGGGTGCCCCCCCCCAAACGAAGATGTTTTTGAGCTTATGTTGAGTATTAATGTACTTCATGACTTCATGATCTGAAATGGAGAACGAACTCCCTAAACAATAGAAAATGTGGCCAATGATCTAAAGCATGAAACAATAGCATAGATTCCTTATCATAAGTAGAGTAATTCTTGTGGGAATTATTCACTTCTCACTAAAGAACGCATTGGCTTTCTTTCTTGGCTAAGCCACCCACCGATTCCCTCATTAGAAGCATCAATCAACTTCAACAACTTTATTCAAATATGGAAGTATGAGAATTGGAGCCTCAGTTCCTTCTTTTTAGGAGTTGGAACTCTATTGTGCCTCTTTTGTTCAATTGAAATTTCCCCCTTCAAGCATTTGGTGATAGGAGATATAATGGTGTGTTAATGCTTGATAAACTGATGATAGAATGATGCCAAGCCATGGAAACTTCCGATGTCATGTATAGAAGTTGGAGTCGGCTAGCTTATGATCGCCTCCACCTTGCTAGGATCCATCTTGATACCTTCTTCGGAGACAACACAGCCTAGAAAGACAAGGCTATCTGTAAAAAAAGTGACACTTTCTTTGAGTTGGCATATAACTTTTGTTCCCGAAGAACATTGAAAACTTGTTAAAGATGCTATCCAAGTGCTATTTTGAGTGGCGTTATACAAAAAAAAATGTCATCAAAATAGACACAAAGCTACCAATAAATGGTTTGAAGACATGATTCATAAGGCGCATAAAAGTACTAGGAGATTGGAGAGGCCGAAAGGCATAATCATGCACTCATAGAGGCCATCTCTACCTTGAAGGTAGTTTTTTGCTCATCTCCTGCTCTTTTCGAATTTGATGATATCGACTCCGATGATCAATCTTGGAAAAGATAGTAGTGCCATGGAGCTAGTCAAGAAGATCATCAAGACAAGAGATGAGAAATCGATACTTGATGTGATCTTATCACACGCTCTACTATCAATGCACATACGCTACTACGATCCATCCTTCTTCAGAATAAGAAGGGCAGGGACTAAACATGAGCTCATGCTTCCTCTCACATTCTTTAGCCATGAGTTCATCCACTGCTGTTATAACTCTTCATGCTCTTTAGGACTTATTTGATAGGCCCACCTGTTCAGAACGAGAGCTTCAAAACATAATCGTGCAATGCTGAATATCCCTTATGGGTGGATGTGACTTACAATACTTAGACTGCTTGATTGACCACAATTGTTGATCGCGAGTGAATGATTAGTTAGAGCCAAGTGGCTGATGAATTATTTGACTGAATGGTTGGGTAGTTGAAGTATCCAGATTATGGTTAGTTCAAATAATTGAGCGTGATAGGCTATTATTGTTACTGATTGCTTGAAGTTGTAATCGACGTTTGACTGCTGAATGTTTGGAGTAGGGTTATGTTGACCACATAAGAATTTGTTATTTGTTATCTAGATAAATAATATGAATTGACTGGTTGAATGATCTTGTGTGTGGTCACATGATGGATTTTAAATCCATGCTAGTCATACGTCCGTGCCAGTCGTACGATTATTTGCAAATAGTTTCGTGTTATGCTAGTTATGCAAATCCCACGAACTGTACCTGCGTCATCACCCAAAAGTAGGGACAATATCTAGCCAAGCTAGAAAACACACTACCCAACATAGTATTTTATTCACACCAATTGTGTACAGGAACCTTGTGACCATTATTAAATGGGACGAGAGAGAATTGGGTGTGTTCGCTTGCTCTCATGAAATTTTGGTTGTTGTCTAGAACATGCAATTATGATTTTTTAGAAGAGTTTGCTTGATGGTGGCCCAAATTGTGATAAAACTTGTATGTGATCAATTCCATGCTTTTTATGATAAATTGTTGTTTAGATAAAGCCTAAGTGAATCAATGCCTTAGAAGGCTTAGGCGCCAACTTCACTGAGATTTATTTCTCTCACCCCATTGTGGTTACCATTTTCAGATTCTCGTGATGCAGAGGGCTCATCAGGTTTTGGAGTCCTTATCGACCAATCATTTTATATCATGCCCCATCCAGTTCTAGGCACAAACCGAGTCCGAGAACATCACGTCACCACGATCTGGGTGGATGAGGGGTTTGACTACTTACTAGCTCATCTCTTTAAAGCCTGGTTCTTACGTGTCAATGATGTTCTGTACGGCCCGCTCCGTAGATCTGAGGGTTGCCTAACTTGATCCCTTATGTCCCCAACCTGAGATCCGATGGACCTCGATATACTCGATGGATCCTAATATCGAGACGACCTTTCCTATCGAGGTCGACCTGTCCGAGGCCTCAAATGACCTCCCCATGTCTCCTTAGTCGTAGGAGTATGCCATCTTTTAGAGAACTCAGTTCGGATGAGTATAAGGGTAGAGTAACCCCTCTTTAAGAGTAAATGAATAGCTAACCCTTACTACTAACCCCGCCTATTTTTTTGCTAGTCTTAGGGAGTCGCCCTGAATAATTGTGTTGTGTTTATTCTGGATAGCTTTGTAGGGTATCGATCCTCTACTTTTGTTGTTGTATTGGAATATTTGGTTAATCTATGGATAAAACTTTCCTACTCTACTACCTTATCATTTATATGTCTGGAAGTTTTAATGTTTCCGCTTGCGTAGAAATTTTTCATTTGGTCGTTAGCGTACCTAGAACGCTATTCTTTCCAACCTAAGGTATTTAGTAAGGATGGCACGTGCTTGAGGATAGAGGCGTGACATCCACCGCCTAAGGTGATATCAAAGTATGGTCAATCCGATCCATCCAATTGTGCCTTGGAGAGATAAGGAGAGATGAGAACTTGAATAGTTAGTAGGATCATAAATTCGTGCATGTGATTATTGTTTTTGTTTGAGTTTCGAGTTCCCTTCTCATTGTTGGTTGCTATCGGTCTGCAGTACCCAATACCTCCTTGCAAAATGAACACTAGGGTGGAAGAGCACTTCAAGGTAGACCTACTAGAGAGGATCCGAGGATTGATGGGATCCTACAAGCACTGAGAGATTTGATGGGACATCAAATAAGATATCAAGCCATTGTCGTGAGGGTCCCCCAGGGTAACGTACCAACAGAGATGGGAGATGATAGGCGCCAAACGTAAAATTGGTGGAGCAATTCTTGATAAGCTAAAGCCACACCCAGTTCCCAGGAGTGGGAGATCTTTAGTTGCTATCTCATGGAACGCGGAACTGGAGAAGGCATTCACCTACTGAGGTGTTTAGATAAAGATAAGGTCCTCTTGCCATTTATCAGCTGCAGGGGAATGCGAGCTCTTGGTGAAGAGCTTCCAAGGATAGAGTCTTTTCCCAAAGGTACGATCCCGACGTGATATGATGTTGTGAGAGCGTTCAATGGCAAGTACTTCTCCAACACTATGAGAGAATAAAAGATAGCCGAGTTCCTTCGTCTGCATAAGAACCAGTTGTCAATGGACCAATATGAAGCCAAGTTCGCCAAGCTTTCCAAATATGCACCAAGAATGGTGGAAGACCCAGTGGATAAGGTGAGAAGTTTTGAGATGGGTTGAAACTCGAACTAAAAAGCATGCTGGTATTGTTGAACTTGAGGCTACAATGAGTTGTACAAAATGGCCAAAATGGTTGGGGCGTCCCTGCCGTTAGGTTTTATCGCTGGTAGTGCGCTTTTTATTATTTGGTACCGTTGTGGTTGTTATAGTGTCGAGAAGACACACTAGAGGGTTGCTTCTAATTCTGTCGTTGTCCTTACGTATTAGGGGGAGGGAAGTAAAA
>JAGVVM010008398.1:0-13418 GCA_019149425.1 Psidium friedrichsthalianum
TTCTTATTTGTTGTTTTTTTTTCTATTTTTTGTTGGTAATTTTTTTTTTTACTTCTGTTTGTTTTGGCTCTTTTTTCTTAGATTCGAGACGCTCGTTTAAAGAGGTGAGTATAGATCAGTTTCATAACACGATCGAGTTCTGTTGGAGGATGTACACAAAGACCAATCCACCCGTATCAGCATTATCCTCCCGGAAGAGGGGAGACAGATCACCACAAAGTGGGCATTGACGATGATCTTTTCGCCATGATCGACCAGTTCCAACAAACGTCGTTAGAGCAATCGGTGCTGGTGCGCATTTGCTCAACCATTGATCCACACACGGACATTCAACATGCCGATGCGTACCTGATCTGGAAATGAAGCTTGCTGACCACTAGAAGCTTGGCAGAGGAAAAGAAAAAAATCAATCCTGAACGGATGGCATATCTTATTTTCCGCTTTTATGAATGTCTGTAATTAATGCAAAAGCAAGAAGTAATCAATTTCCTTTCCTCACAGTAATTGCTCGTACCCGTTAACCCTCACCAAACTTGGAAAAATTAATGGCGAAAAAAAATCCGCGATAGACTCAAAAGGGTAATTCCGTATCGTTTCCAATTTACTATCAATTGCTTCCGATTTTTAAATTGGACTCCTTTTATTCTCAGGAATTTGCGAATTGACCCAGAACACAGCCATACTCGAATGCGAAGTCCTTGTATTGAACAAAATTGAGGGCAATACCAATTCGTTAGCATTCCAAAAAGATGGACAGTTTCAAATAAGGAAACTGCGAAGAAACAGACTCGTGCATCTCAACGAGGGTAATTTTGTATCGTTCCAATTTGCCCAATGATCGTCTCAAATTCTGAATTACTTTCTTTTGTCTTAACGGGATTGTAATGCCTTGAAAAGAACCGTGACGTGAAATTACCTAGTGCAAGACCATGTCATCTCGAAAATCCAACCCTTAAAAGAGAACTTCCGTGGACGCCTAAGGCCTAGTAGGCCTGATGGATTGGGGTGACAGTGGTTCAGAAACGACCAAGTTCGATCCACAAGCCTTGGCCCGAAATGATAAAGTGTCCAATGGAAACTGGAGACAAACTCGACCCAAATGAACCTGATAAAGGGATCATGCAAAACATTCAAGATGAGGGTAAACCAGTATCGTTTCCAATTTATCCCTATCCAATTATCAGCTAACATGTCTTTTTTTTTTTTATAGGAAATTGTTAATACTAACATTTAACTGTTGAAGGGAGCACCCCAAAGGGGGCAAAATTACAATCATCTGATGAAACCTTCCGATGAAAATAGGGCAAAGTGATGGCAAATCCTGAATTGAAAGGAGAGCCATGTCCTTTTTAACTCATCTGATTTCAAGAATACCCTTTCTTCTTCCGTTATTGCAGAAGCATTTGATCGCGGCTATGATGTTGTCAACATTGAGCAAGCCCACGCATCAAATCTTCACTCGACTCCTTCACCCCATGTATTTCATTATGCATAGGCAAGGTCAGAAAAGCCGCTCCTCAGCTTGTGGAGTTAACTCTCAATTGCTCGATCCGCCCGCCGATGTCCACGGGCAATTCAATTCTCCTTGTTGAGAATTTTCTTTCAAACTTGCTCATTCTGTAAACACATGTGATGTTAAAAATTGCCACATCTGCATCATGTTTACACATGCCAAGATTCATGCCTGACTCTTCTGTATGTTTAATTTGCCAATTCTGATTGGAATATAAACTGCACATGATGCGTCGAATGTGTATAGTGGGGCATGACAGGATGATGAAAGTCAAGCTATTTCCACAACGTCCTACATTTTAATCCACAGTGAGTCGTTGTTAAATAGTTTTCGCATTCCTCAAGCGATGAGTCTCTCGCAAAAGGTACGATAGCTGAAGGGAAGGAGGCGACCATTTCTCTATCCCAACACTACTACAGGTGACCATAGACAACCATTTGAGCGTGATTTCATTTCATAACGCCTGTCAAGAACCACCCCACATCGGGTCAATGGAGGTAGTCCTCGCAAATTGCACGAGGTAAATGGTTAGAAATTTTTTTGCTCGACTAACATCAATTTTCAGATGTTTTCTTTTCTTTCACCTCATACGGTAATTCAAAGTCCTAGGACGATGAAAAGCATTCATTTCTCTATCCGATACACTTTTATCCTTTGCATCGCCCAATTTGAGCCTGCATATTCGTTTCTTAAAACTCCATTGGTGATCATTGCCCATTCTGAGATGAAGACGGTGCCACCTCAAAGCAGAAGAACTCAGAAGAAGTGGGTCTACATAGAGTTCCCAAGTCAACTCTTCAGTATGATTTTTGATGTGCATGTGTATAACGGCACAATCTTTGAAATTCCTTTTTCAAAAAGGAAAAAGAAGAAAAAAAAAGAGAAAAGAGCCAGTCTAGGGCATGAAAAAGCAAAGCGCCAGTCAAAAGCAAGGCCAATGCCCATTCAAATCAATGTTCATTGAACTTTACATGTATATTTTGTAAACTCAGTGAAAACATATTGTCTCCTTTTGTAAATCCTAATGGGATTTGGTTGCAAAAGAAAACTCTTGAAGGAGTCAAATTGCAAAAGATGCTCAATTGAAGTTCGGGAGCGACGACGGTATCAGCAGGAGTTGATACCATCCTCATACAACGATGATGTTCTTTGAGAACTATCCTAGAGGGTCGAGACTGGTGATAAAAATGCAATGATCAACAACGTCAAACCCCACCTCATATATTTTCTAGGCCAAAACAAGCATTTTACTTTCTTGGTCCCTAGTCCTAACCTACGTTACAACCCATGAAAGTCTTTTCTGATTAAGGCGCTTGAGTTAACGTAGAGTTAAATGATTTTAAGCATCACTCGAAAAAGTACGAGCAAGACTATTTCTCTCTCATTTTTGTAGGGTTCTTGACTTATAAACCCGGAGCAGGTAATGAAGATTTCTTTGTCAATAGCCTTGACTCAAAAGAGTCCCCTTTGGTAAACCTTTGACCCAGCCTACATTATGGTTCTAATCAAGACCTCCAGATCGGCTTGATCATACCAATTGCGAGATTACTCAGACCCTTGCTGAGTGCGATGGTGGTGAGATTGAGTGATTTCTTTTCAAATCTACAATCAGGATAAACAGCCTTTCTCGAGGGTGAGAGAAAGCCCTTTCGGACTGAAGTCCTCCATTCAGATTACATTCGAGGTATTCGTACTATGATAACCTCCTTGAACAGAATTGATAATGCAAACTTGACAGAATAGTTATGCATAATCCACATTTTGATTGATTGCATCATGAGTTACTACACAGACTGCTTCTAATCATTGCAAACTTAGCTGAATAGTTTTGCATGAACCGATGAACTCATTGATAAAAATGCCTGCACATGTTACCTCTGACACTGCCTGACAGGTAACACGTTCCTGATGTTCGAGTTACCTTCCGAGGTTTCGAAATTCATTCGGCGATTATTGAATGAACAAGCCTAGTTGCTGAGAAGCCATCAAGTGTTCCTTCAAATCCTCAGGTAAGTATGTCTTCAACCTGAACATTTCAAGAGAATAAATTCTGACGATTGTTAGAGTGCTTGAATCCAGTGCAGTACATATGGTCATTCAGTGAACAAGCAGGCATGACATAGTCAGCCTGTCTATGCCTTGATCATTAACTCAGAAGGCCCAGTCGACATACCTTGCTTGTGCCAGAATGCAGCTCGGCTTCCTATCTTCGAAGACCTTACCTGCGCCAGAATGCGGTACGACCTCAACTTTAGGATATTCCGTCTCTGAAGCCCCTCCATTGGAACCCCAATATGGAACGGTCTATTTTCAAAGTCTTTTCTACAGGCACAAAGTCCTTCTTACAGGCATTTTCTTCGGTGAACCCTATATCGGGTAAACCACTCAGTAGAATCCTTTCATTAGGAATTCTATCACGATACGGTCTACCATATGGGTCAAAATGCAGATAGATTCATGAATTCTGTTACACTGGCCATAAAGCAGGTGATATTGTTTCTCATACATGTTTACCGAGTGGAATAGGTAGCACGCATCTCTTCAATGTTCACCCATGAAGCAGGTGATATTGTTTCTCACTACGTATTTACCGAGTGGAATAGGTAGTACGCATTTCTTTAATATTCACTCATTTGAAACAGGTAATATTGTTTCTCGTTTCGTGTTTACCGAGTGGAATGGGTAACACGCATCTTTCGAATATTCATCCTGTGGATTTATCTTTTGTGTTTGCTCAGGCATCACCAACCTCTTTCATGTTCACCGAGTGGATTAGGTGGCATGGCCCTTAACTGTTTACCCAGAAAATCCAGGTAATAGTTCGACTCATGATTGACCTGCTCTCATGAGATATTCATCAGTTCACGATTGACAGGTTCTCGTGTTCTTAATCTTTGTCAAATCACAATCGACATGTTCTTGTGATCTTGACCTATCTCTACTAGCTCATGATTGACCCGCTCTCATGAGATATTTATCAGTTCACGATTGACAGGTTCTCGTGTTCTTGATCTTTGTCAAATCACAATTGACAGGTTCTTGTGATCTTGACCTATCTCTACTGGCTCATGATTGACCCGCTCTCATGAGATATTTATCAGTTCACGATTGACAGGTTCTCGTGTTCTTGATCTTTGTCAAATCACAATCGACAGGTTTTTGTGATCTTGATCTACCTCTACCGACTCATGGTGGCCTATGGTAGTCCCAAGAGACAAAATGGTGCAGCTTGAACCACAACTCAAGCACATTCATTCAAATCATATCATGCGCTGTTTCACATTTGTAGGAAACTACATGTAACAGACAGGCCACTCATGTGACATTCTGAAATTCGACCATTTTTCGGAATTTGAATATAGAATGGTTATTTCATAGAGGCGCTATAAATGGATCTCACTCGAAACTGATCACTTCGAGATAACTAACCAGAAGGGATAGGCTAGCTAGGAATATAAGCACGTGGACCAAATGGTCGATACGCGTGACTCCTAAAAGCCACCCGTTAGTTTGAGAATTTATTTAAAGTTGCTATCTTATGAATGAGGCCGCGAATTGAGTTTCAGAACAGGACAATCGACTCTCATGAGTGTCACAGTTGTGAATTTGGACATTGCCTCGAAAGGCGAAAAATAGGCAGATGGATCTCGGAATGCCCAGTGAAAAAGGGCAAAATTAGAAATTCCTATCTTGCCCTTGATTTGAGCTAGAATCCATGGCATGAGGGTAAGAATATTTTTAGAGAGGCTAGAAAAATTTTACGACGAAATCCGGAGTTATTTTCCGATCGCGATTAAGCCAAAACAGCACCGATTGGGTCCCACCCGGTCCTGAAATTTCACGAATTTCGAGAAATGTCTTGTCGGTCATCTTTTGACCAATTTGACCAGCTTTGATCGAAAATAATTGAGGCCCAAGCTTTATCAGTCCAAATTTCATTGATAGTCCAAAAATCAGTCAATTCGTTCAGCTTTATGTCGCTTTCAGTGAATAGTAATTTTCAATAATTATCCTTAGGATATTTTTTTGGTCAAAGCACTCTCTCTCTCCTCCATAATTTCCAGAACACTCTCTCTCCTCTCTCTCCTCTCTCTCTCTCTCTCTCTAAATTCGGATCTCTCTCTACTCGCGGCCCAGTTTCTGCGGCCAACTTCAACTGGTCGTCGACGGAAATCCGATCGTTGGATCATCGCGATTTTTGGGTATGTTGTAGTTCAATGTCTTGTGGTTCTTTTCCAACTTGAATCACTTTGATCCGAGGTCGTTTGGCCTTTCGAATCTGCTTTGACATTTCGGTCGACGGATCTGTCTTTGATTTCCAGATTTTGGATTTTGGTTCTCGTTGATATATATCAACCCCGGCTGTCCCTCGAACCCATATTCATGTCATAATCTTGTTTTCCAGCTCGATTTGGTCTTGTTTTAGCCCTTGAACAGCCCCGGTTCAAACTAAATCCGCCGGGATCCAGCGTCGTCGTTGTTGCCGCCGGTCATTGCCGCACCCTCAGCCCTGTTTTGACTTCGTTTAGGTAAGTTCAACCTCTAGATTTCGCTCATGATGTTAGACTTGCCATGGATTAGCTCTAGGGACCGATTTGTGGTAAATCGATTTAGGAAAATTGGCCGTAATCGGCGTATTCGATGGAAATCAATTTCTGTGGACTATGAATGGGCTGTGGAGTGATGAAATGTTGCTGTCCATGCTTGAATAATGCTGTTGGTGGTGGTTGGTGTGGTTCCCGCGAGGTTCGGGTATCGAAAAATGGATTTTCGGGATATTTAGAGCGAAAACGGGCCAAATAGTGTTTTGAAATTACTATTCACGACCATCCGAACACTGTTCACGTGCTGCCCAATTTGATTTTGATTTGAAAGTGACAAGTTTTGTGAGTCCCATGTGGTTCGAGTACCAAAAAATGGGTTTATGAAGCATTTTATGCAAAACCGGGCCCGAGCAACATTTTATATTACTATTTCAAATTTTTGGGGCCCGTATTTGTATTCAAAATAATATTTGAGGATATTCCACAAATACTTGAAAATAATTATTTGAACGTTTTGGGTCCCACGTGAGAAATTGGGCATTTTTAATGAAATTGGGCACGTGAAAGAGATTGATTGATTTGGCCATTTTGTTGGCCATGTGAATTAAAATATTTGGGCACGTGTTTTAAGTTATGGCCTAACGTACTTGGCTAAAGTTTTTACCCAATTGAAATTGGCATCGTTTCATATGCCTGATTGAATATTTGGACTCGTATTTGAAATGTGGCCTAACGTACTTGGCCGATGATTTCTGTCCAAATGAATTTAAAGGGATTTTACTGCCTGAGAGGCGAATGCGACGGTTTTCATATGTCTGATTGCATATCATTGTGACTTGGCGTAAAATGTAGCCACGGAGGCGTAAAACGTAGCCTGAGAGGTGGAAAACGTAGCCTCTTGCGCCCTGATGCGTTTGACGCGGGGTAGCTGGAGTGATAAGGTGCCAACCTGAGGCGTCCCACACGCGGGTTGAGGCACAGACCTGATGTGTAACTGACGCGGGTCGGACCTGATACGCCTATATGACGCGGGTTAAATTGGCTGTTAAGCCGAGGCTCATGATTGAGCATGCATGCATGAGTGATTGCTATAATTGTCCTAGATTGGACGTGGTTTCAAATTGAAAGTTTAGTTGCTGTTATTGAGCCTTTAACTGATTGTGTTATCTGGATTTTGTGTGGTCCCCGATTGGACCTGTTATAAATGCTTTATATGCTTGGCCAATTTGTGGCGAGTTTTCTAAATTGAACGAATTTTGGTGATGGAATTTGGTCTAGTGATTTTGAGTGCTTGAGTTGGGACCTAAGAGTTTGGTCTGGGTTTGTTTGGTGTCTTGAGGAGGGGACTAGGGGTTAGCTTGCTGAGATTTGTTCTCATAGGTGATTGCCCTTATTTTTCAGACCCCCGACCCCCGCAATGAGTGCAATACTGATAAGGCAGGAGACCCCGAAGGAAATCGAGACTGCGACTCAATCATTTTTGGAACCAGAGGGAGGGACGTACATAAGATACAAGAGTACCGTATGAATAGAGGTGGAAAGAAGGCAGTGGTAACTCCACATGTATATAGCCTGGATGTATGGAGTAGGTTAACTGAAGTTTTGATGTATAGACAATGTCGTCCTTTTGGTTGTAAGTGAACATTGTATATGAGATGTAATATAAGGCTTAGCTTGCCACAAAGATTTAATGTCTCTCTCTATCTATCCCATTTTGTATATGTGATTGAAGGAGCTCGTTTCCGTTGCCTAAGGAACTCTGAGGTCGTTTGGTTACGACGAGTTTCCTGGGCCGTCGTTTTCGTGAACCATTCGATCGTACAAGTATGACAGGGATGTCGCGTGGCTTGTGGGCTCGGGGCGTGACAACTCAGTACCTTGAGATCCTTGCAACCACAAGAAGAAGCTTGGAAATCAAGGGAATCATCTGCATTATGAGGTATCTGGTGAAACAGGTATTTCATATGCGATCCATGTGCAGGTTTCTCTAATCCATTTCGTTGGAGCGGAGAAGCCTTGACACATGTTATTTATAGTTTTGCATATCATTCATCATTTCATCTACATAAAAAAAAAAGGGGATTAAAATCCCCACAAAAAATCATTTAATCATTTGCATTGTCAAAATTTAGGTTTCAATTTTGTCTTTGAGCGTAACCTCTACGAGCCTCCACTCAAAGAGGGGCAGCTGTTGACACCTAAATTTTTTACTAACCTTTTTGATCGTTTTTTATAAAAAAAAAAGGGGAGAACTAATTTTAGTTCTTGCCAAAAAAAATTAAATCATTTTTCATATTTATTTATGCATCTCATTCTGTTTGTGGCGGAGGATATGAGCTTAAATTGATGGGCAATTGGACTGAGCATAGGGGAAATGCGTTGAAAATTTTATGAAGGCTTGGATTTAAAGAAATATTTTTTCTTCAAGGACTGAATTGCAAATACTTAAGACTTCAAGGACTGAATTGCAAATACTTAAGACTTCGAGGACTGAATTGCAAATACTTAAGACTTCAAGGATCGAATTGCAAATACTTAAGACTTCAATGACTAAAATGTAAATATTTAAAACTTGAAGGATTATTTTGTAAATAACTAAAAAGGTGAGTTAGTGGGAAAATTAGAAAAATTTGTGGAGAAGATAAAAATAAAAAAAAGAGTTGGTGGAGAGTGGAAAATAAAGATAAAAAAGCGTTAGTGGAAAAACAAGAGTGGAAAATAAAGATAAAAAAGAGTTAGTGGAAAAACAAGAATGGGAAATAAAGATAAAAAAGAGTTAGTGGAAAAACAAGAGTGGAAAATAAAGATAAAAAAAAAGTTAGTGGAAAAACAAGAGTGGAAGATAAAAATAAAAAAAAGAGTTAGTGGAAAAATAAGAATGAAATATGAGATGTGTAAAAATAAAAAAAAAAAGATAGAGGAACACACTATAAAGGGGGAAGGAAGGAAAGATTTGAGGAGGATTCATTTTGAAGAGAATTTTACAAGACATAAGAGAGAGGAGAGAGTTCTATTTGAGAGGTGAATGAGAGTTTGAAACTCGGTGTTGCCATCCAAATTCTTCCATCGACCAACGCAAGTTTCGAGTCCATCCTCATCATTCAAGCCACAAGTCCATCCCCGTCGTTGTGCCGTCATTTGCAACCTTGATCCACAAAGTAATAAGACGTTCGAATTCGGCGATCAAATCCATTAAATTAGGTAACGACCCTAATCATTTAGAATATTCAAGAATCTTGTTGCCTAAATGGATTTCTTCGAATTATGATTATGCCTCGTTGAATATGTTGCATGTCTTCTTTGGATAAATTGTACATCCAATTTTGAGGTATATTCATCGCACAATAAAAAAAAATCCCCAAAAAAAATTTGCGTTTATCAATCGCTATGTCAAGATAAGAGAGTGCATATTTTCATATCATATATATAATCGTATCTATTTCGACCAAAAAAATATATATATATAATCGTATCTATAACTACCTTGTAAATATTTAGAGTAAACCGCATGCATTGCATATAGTTTAGTTTCTTTCCCTTGTCATAAAGAGCAAAAAAAAAAATTTACCTTGAGCTTCAGTGGAGAATCCATCATAATTGTCAAATTGAACATTTTTTATGAAATTGGTACCGAAAGGGCATTAACTGAAAGGTTAGTGTAATCAAGTCCCCGATCACCTAATCTCTGGTTTGTAGAGAATAAAATAGTTCTCCCGCTATTTTATTCGGGTTTCTAATCAACCTACCAAAAAATGATTAGTAGCGACTCCGAGATATTTTTTTAAAATTAAACTTAAGTCACGATTTGGTAGAACTTGGGAGAGTTCGAGCTAACTTAATTAATATAATTAATTAATTTAGTAATCCATTAACCTGAAATCGTAAAACCGATTTTTAGGTCGTGACAAATAGGAATGCGAGTTCGACGGGTCAAGTAATTTTTATTGTTTCATTTTGGGCATTCTGCGGTGAGTGCTGATCTCTTCTATGAATTTATAAATCCGTGTCTCGAAAACAATAGCGATTTTATATATTATGAGTTATAAAACAGTCTTTTTGTTGAATAAAAATCTGGATTGAATATTTACTAATTCTCGATTTTTTGTGAATGGTTTGTAAAATAATTTACGAAAAGACTTTGTAAATTTGGTTTTATAAAAATTTTATGTTAGATGAGTGATGGGTAGAAAAAGAGCTTCAGAGAGAAAGAGATGATAGATAGAAAAAGAGCTTCAGAGAGAAAGAGATGATAGAAGCTTACTGTAGAAGAGAAAGATCCAAACATTAAATGAGAAGCTCTTTTCAAAAGAAATTGTTTTTGTTACAAAGAAGAAGGAGAAAAAATAGGCAATAACTGTTGACATTTATTGTTACTTTTACTAAGTCATTTTCCTTCAATAGGAGAGAGAAAATATAGGTTTTCGAATTTTAATATTTTATTTCATGTCAAAGGACACGTGTTACATTTTAAATGGAGCTGACTAGATTATGCTCGTAACATGATGATTACAAATTACTGGATATTTTCTAAAAAATAAAGAAAAGAGGAAAAAAGAGATTTTGCACGTACATGCTAAGGGAGTCTTGCCAAGCTAAATTTACTTCAATTTACAACTCTCAATAAGTGCTCGCGCCCTTTATTTATTTAATCGGATAGATTTTTCGAAATCGAGATCTAATTTCGGATTCTTGTGATTTCTGAGCTGGTGGGTTAAATTTAGAGCAATTAAGCCGAGAATTCATTAGGGTTTTGATAGTTTAGGGTATCATGGAACTCTAAAATTTTACAGAACTTAGTTTGAGTTTACGATTTGCCTGAAATGAATTTTCGAAATCGAGCATAGGTGATGAACAATATGCGACTAGTAGCTTTCAAATCAATTTCTTGTATTACTGACTAAATTTTGGATGGGCCAAGTTAAGGGCTTTCAAATACTTTGAAAGATCTTTCTTTTGACTGTAAGCTCACTTAAAATGGAGCTCAGTGAAGAGAGTTGTATCTTGACCAAGTTCAATGCGCAAGCTCGGCATTGCCAACTGCTTTTAATAATTGCTTTGGATGAGCGATTTATAGGGGCATGGGAGTCATTTTATTAACAATTAAGCTTATTTTAATCTGGCCATATTTAATATAATGTTTTATTCAACTTTGACATTGTTTCTCACTTATTTGGAAGGATTGTGAGTTCGATGCTTCGAGTAACCTTTCTTATTTGATTTTGGGCATTCTGAGGCGAGTGTACAATCTATTCTATGTATTTTGTAAACTCAAGTCTTGATAGCAATAGAGATTTGATGTATTATGAGTTACAAAAGAGTGTTTGTTGAATAAAATTCTAGATCGAGCATTTACTACTTCTCGGTTATTTGTGAATGGTTTAAGAAAGGTATTGTAAAAAGTTTAACTATATATCTATTATGTTGCAAATTGATTTATACTAGGAGTTCTAAAATGATTTGAGAAATATTTTATGAACAGATTTTATAAATTTGATTTAATGAAAATTTATGGTAGGTGAGTTATCGATAGAGAAAGGAGCTCGAAGAGAAAGACAGGATGGAAGCTTGTTGCAGTTCCATTTAAAAGAAATTATTTTTGTTATAAAGAAGAGGGTCAGAGAACATGTAATAAATGCTGGTATTTATTGTCACTTCTACTTAGTCCTTTCTAGTCTTTCTATTCCATGTCAAAGGACACGTGTCGCCTTTTGAATGGAGTTGGCTAGGCTCACGCAAACAACATGTGCTAGTGACGTGGTGATTACAAACTACTAAATGTTTTCTCAAGAAGGAAAATCCGAAAAAAGGGACCACGTGAACACGACATATGCACCTCATCAAACTAGATTTATTTCAATTACACTTAATAAGCGATCATATCCTTTGTCTAGGAAGCACAGACACCCGAGGGGGTCGCCACATTGGTGTTGGACATGTGTCCAAGACATTGGCAACGCTAGTGATACGCTAGCGATACAAGAGTTAGTGAGGAAGTCGAAGAGGTCGACCGTAACCCGACTCTTCATGCGCTTCATCGGACTCCCGAAGACTATTGCCATGGTTATGATAGCTGCTATGGTGGCATGTGGGGTCAGATATCGCTGGGGAAAGCATGGATCTAGAGTGGAGGGGGGGAGGAGGGCGTCTGCATCTTGGGCCATGAGAGAGAGAGAACAAGAGGGATGAAGAGAAAAAAGAAAATGAAAAATGAGAAGGGGAAAGCAGAAACATACACTTGGGACTCTTTGAATTAAGACAAACGGCAAAAGAATCAACAGACCTAGGAGCTCCAGAGCTGGATGACACCGTGATAAAAATCATCATAGAGAAGCAAGGATGGTATAAAACCCTAGATCTAGAGAGTGATAATGGAGGTGAGGTTGGAGTGTTAGTACTAGTAGGACTTAAGGACACGGACTACAACATGCCACCTACCGCAATTTAATTCTTCCATAAAAATTAATGGGCATAGCACTAATCGCACTTCAATTCTCTTTTTAATTTATTATTTATTTTTAGGAGGCTTTGGTGTCAAATTATGAAAGTGCCCATGGCAAAAAAAATTCTTTTTTATTATAAGAGATTTTTTTTAAAAAAAAATTCTCCATTTTTAGAAAAAAAATTATAAATGATAATTTATTATGCATATACAAAAATAATTTAATATCTTATGAGTTCTAACGTGTCAAAATTTTCTATTTTGAAAAATAAGGTGTCAGCGTGTTGCATTGTCTCACGCGTCGCATATCATGCTCGTGCTACTTAGCCTTTCGTTTATCTAATCGGAGAAATTTTTTTAAATCGAGCCTTAATTTCAAATTCTTACGATTCCTAAGCTAGCAAATTGAATTTAAAAGTTGTTAAGCTAAGAAATCATGAGGTTTTGATAATTTAGGGTGTTGTGAAATTGTAACATTTTATAGAACTCAGTTTGAGCTTATGGTTTGCTTGAAAACGAATTTTCGAAGTGGTGTACACATGAGAAACAGTGTAAATTTAGTCAGTTGCTGGCTAGATTTTGGATGGGTCTAATTATGGGTTTTTAAGTATTTCGAGAGGCCTTCCTTTTGACTGTAAATTTGTTTGAAACGGAGCTTGGTGGAGAGAATTGTAACACGATCAAATTTAACACACAAACTTTCGCTGCGAATGGCTTTGAATAATTGCTTTGAACGAGTGATTTGTGGGCTCGTGGGAGTCGTTTAATAGTGATCAATCTTAGTTAATTCAAGTCATAGTTGAGGTAATATTTTACTCGATTTTGATATTATTTTTGTAACAACCCAGGAACTATATTCCATTTTTCTACCTCCATTTAATTTATTTATTATTTTCTGCCAACCTCTATAACTAGAAATCCC
>JAGVVM010008400.1:0-21259 GCA_019149425.1 Psidium friedrichsthalianum
CGTCTCTTTTCTCTTGCATCATATTCGGACTACCGATACTATGATTTAAGAATGTTCACAATATACCGTGTGATCAACCATTTCTTTACAAAGAAACAAGACGGGTTTAAAAAAACAATCACCGCCCACCGCAGCGGCAAAATGTGATCACCTGGCTATCCTTTTAATGATTACAATTAGCTAGTGTGAAACAAAATATAACAAAGACGGGTTCGATGACTTTGTTATCCAAACTAAACAAAATAGGAACGTTGCACCAAACTGTTCCAGGAAATCTTAGACACCCCTCACCAATCCTCGAACAGAGGCCGATCCTAAAGATTGAGACATTTTCTCTTCCAACTTTGGACTCAAGCGAACGTTAACCAAACCAGAGGGAAGTTCTGGCAACTCCGAGAGCATGTCACAGTGAAGAAGATCAAGAATCTCCAGCCTGGAAAGATGCTTTGATATTCAGAAGGTAGTCTGCGATGCGCCAGAATATTGCAGCCTCAAGTTCTCAGATGAATTAGCTCCCCAATGTCCTCTAGGAATCTCCCCTTTTAAACTCCTACACGACGAGGCATGTATTTCTTCAAGGCTCTGTAGCCGCCCTCTGATGCTGGGAAACTCTCTTATGAAACAATAGTCCATCTTCAACACTCTCAGTCTCCACAAATTAAGGATTTGGCAACTTAGAAACGCTTGTTCCCGAAATATCCAGCTCCTCTAAAGACTTCCTAATTGGCAATGGGACTCTGGAAGTTTTCGTATCCAACGACACTCCCTCAATGACAAACGTTGCAGTTTCACCAGCTCTCCAAGACTATTGGGGAGTTTAGTAAGCTTGAGTTTATCTACTGAGAGTATTGAAAGTGATGTCAGGTGTTCAAATGAATGGGGCAGGAGACTCAATGACAAGCAATTGGACGCAGGAAGAGTTTCAAGTTTCTTTAAATCGCCTTCCAAGGGAATTTCTTCCCACAGAAGTCCCATCAATGAGGAGCTTTTTCAAAGCTGCCAAGCCACTCAGTTCGAGGCAAGTGTTGAGTTCATGTGCAGGACTTCAAATTCAGGCAAAGGCAATTTTTTGAGACCGCCAACTGAGGGATCTAGATAGACCAATCGAGAGCATCGCTCCAGTATCAGTATCTCCAATTCGGGAAGCAAGAAAATGGAGGACTTATCAATAAGTCGGTGCAACTGGTGAGATTTAAGACTTTCAATTGCTCCATCTGTAAAACGGGAGAGAAAACATCATAGGCCCATTGCCAGATAATTAACATAAACCGATGCATTAGAGCAGTAAATTGGAAACCACCTTGATTTTCCGCCAACCTCCCCAGTCTTTCGGTGACTTTGGTCCATGAAAGATTCAAGAATGACCAGTTCAGTCAGATTAAATTCTGTTACTTCGAAATCCCTGGGCACCTTGCCCAACTAGGAGTTCAGTGGCCGGGTCGGGCCCGGTCTCAGATAGGCCGCACGCCCGAAACCAAACCGATGCCAAGCTTTGGCTCGGCCCGGCCCGACCCGAATACCCGAATTATTACATTCAACAGAATTTCGGGTCATAGTCGTGCGGCCCAATTTTTTTTTTTTTAATAATGAAAGCTCCAAATCCCTATAAATTCAAGAAATTTTAACATGCTGAACAAATAAAATATTAACCCAAATCTCTGCCATATGTAAATCACATGAACGTCAACAAGGTACCTTCCTCGATCGATCAGTATTGACAATTTAAAACCCCAAATCTCTGCCTTTTTTTTTTTTGGCATTGATTTTCCTTGGTGACGATGAGCAAATTCCAGACAGGATATGGGTGGGGGAAAAAATGATTTGAAACAGGGAAGAGCAGAGGACTCGCGAATTGAGTTGAAACTATTGAGAAAAGCATAATTTTTCGTCGATTTTAGGAGCAAAAGGGTTTATAAGGAAGCGTATCTCGGTGAGATGGAGAAGCTGAATTTCGTGAAGAATGGGGTTCTGCGATTGCCTCCTGGGTTTCCACCCAATGGACGAAGAGCTCGTGGTTCAGTACCTGAAGAGGAAAGTCTTCTCCTTCCCTCTGCCTGCGTCTATCATCCCTGAAGTCAAGTCTGCAAGTCCGATCCCTTGGGACTTGCCTGGTCAGTGTGTGTTTCATTTTTACACTGCCAATTTGGACAACCTTATCATGAACTGAACATGTGCTGAAGAAGTTTTGGCTTCTGGGTGTTTGGAAATTTCAGGGGATTTGGACCAAGAAAGATACTTCTTCAGCACGAGAGAGGCCAAGTAGCCAAATGGGAACAGGTCCAACAGAGCCACCGTCTCAGGGTACTGGAAGGCCACTGGGATCGACCGGCAAATCGTGAGCTCGAGAGGCAATCAAAGCCAAGTGGTGGGGATGAAGAAGACCCTTGTCTTCTACAGAGGCAAGCCCCCGAGTGGCTGCAAGACCGATTGGATCATGCACGAGTATCGCCTGGTCAACCCTGAAGCCTCGGCCCCTCACAAGATCATGAACTTAAATCAGGTGAGAGTCTCGAGAGAGCTTCCCACTTGGCATTGCGTGTCGAAATGCGTGTCTGGAGCTCCAAAGGCTCATCAAGATAGGAACTTTTAGCGACCCCGATGGGTCATGTGAGAGGGAAGTTGTTGCAGACGCGGGGAAGAACTCGGGTGTAAGGTGGAAGGGGAAGGAGCGGAGAGAGGCGTGGAGGCGGAAATCAGGTGACTGCTGCTGCTGGTAGAGGACGGTGGAGATGCGGAGGAGGTGGGAGGGATCGACGGTGGGGGTGGAGATTAATGGGCGAAGGTGAAAGAGCGCGAAGGTGAGAGGCTTGGGGAGTTCGGTGAGGGAGGCTCGCGTTTGGTGAGAACATGTACTGTATCAAAACAGTCCGGTATTGTTTCGAAACAGTACCAATGTTCGGCCCGAAAATTTTCTAAAATTCCGGGCCGGGCCGGGTCGGGCCGGACCGGGTCGGGCCGGCGCGGGCCTTGTTGACAGCCCTACTGCCAACGAAGCCACCTTAACTTTGGAAATTCATTTGCAAAGTTTCCTGTCATACTTGCATGGTCCAATTTCAAGAACCTTATGTTTGGCATGCTCTTAAAATTTGTTTCCGTAAATGTAGGCGGACGACCATTTTTGAAGTCAAAGCAGAGGGCTTCCACCTTTTCCATTCCCTACATTTGCCAAGAGTAAACAAGTAACTTTGAATCTATATAGTATGATGGGATAATTTTGCTAAGTGATAAGGACTACGATGCTTTCTTTTCCATGCATGCAAACAGAACCTACATATGGTAAACTAACTAGAACAGCGGATAACAAATCTGACCTTATATGTCAAGCCTTTCATTTCAGGAAAGAAAGCAAACCATCGAAGCAAAAGCCTTTACCTCTTCCCAGTTGATTACTTTCAGCTCTGCATCATCCACATATAGATATTTAGGTTCGTTTTTATCTATAGTTCTACTGAGGTGCTTCAACAGTTTATGCATCCACAGCTTGTTGTCTTCTCTAATTTTCGCTAGCGGCATCAAAACATGGTGAGAAGCCAAAAGATCTTGATCCACCCACATATATGATGCAATTCGGCTATCCACACCATTGGCAAACCATGCTATGTCCCAAACGTTTGTTTCTGCTTTTCATCCAATGCTTCATAACAGATTTTTAAAATCTTCCTGCAATCCTTCAGAATCTCTTGAGAGTTCTGCTTCCGTGGTTTTATCAAGTCCTCTATCTTCCTCCAATCTTCTATTATTTTACCACACAGAAATGAACCGATAACTTCAATAACATATGGAACCTGCCCTGTAGCTTTGATAATGCGATTCCCGATTTCATGATAGCCAAATGTTAAACCGTGTGCTCCTAAAGCATGATTGCGAAAAAGTTCAAGCGCTCGATCATTATCCATCTCATTCACTTCGTAGGTACGAGCCAGGCCTCGAGAAACATATGTTTGCAGAATTCCAGCATTTTCTGAAGTAACAATTATTCGACTTCCAGAACCAAACAAGTCAAGCTGGTTTCCTACAAGATCATCAAGATGAGACTGATCTTCCACATCATCTAGGACAAGAAGCCCTTTTATATTGCGAAATATATCCAGAAAAAACTTGATTCCTTCTCCGAAAGAAGTCACATCGCCATCTCGCTGAAGCATATCACATATCAACTTCGTTTGCACAAGCTGAATAACACCAACAGTTTGTGCTGTTTCTCCAATTTCTGCGAGAAAGCTACAACTATCGAAACAACAGGAAAGTCGATGGTATACAGCCTTTGCGATAGTTGTCTTGCCGATTCCATTAGTTCCATGGATTCCAACGATGCGCGTTTGGACCTCATTATCTTATATTTGCAATAGCTTGATTACATCCTTCACTCGATCATCAATACCGATTACATGTTCAACCTTGGCAACTGAGGTCCGCGACGACTCCAAAGGGAAACTAGAATTTTTTAACTCCTTGAGATGTCGAAGTGGTGGAATCCATTCCAAATTAGGACACTCCCATATCCTCAGTGCAGAGAGATTAGGAAGTGATGGGAGGATATGAAGATCACTTTGTGTGTACTCCGCCATAGGAAGTTTACCAATTTCCAAACGCGTAAGGCCAGTAAGCTCACCAAGTGGTGGAAGACTTTTGCATCCAGCACAATGAAACAAGCGTAGCTTATGTAACTTACGCATGCGAGACATCCAGCTTGGAAACCTTGCACCCCCATAGCCTCTTATTTCTAAGCTTCGAAGATTTAAGCTTGGCTGCAGCTCGTTGAGTAGAACTTCATCCCTCTCTTTTCCGGCAAACACTAATACTAGCGAAGCTAAGGAATCCTTCTCCTTCAAGTTCGCAGCATTTGATTCTGCTACTTCAATTCTGTAACTTCTTCTCAAATTGTTTAACCTGTTCAACTCCCCTAGCCCACTGCAATTCCTTGGACGAGAATCATCCCGGGCAAAATGAAATCTGTTTAGAGTGTGCAAAAGAGTTAACTGGCCTAACCCATGTGGCATGAGTCAAGGCATTACAATTGCTAATCTCCAGTTGCCTGAGGTTGACCAATTTTCCTATATCTGTTGGCAATTCTATTAGCTTGTAGCACATATTGAGTTTAAGTACTTGCAAGTTTTGCAATCTAGTAATAGAATCAGGAAGGCTCACGATTTCTTCATTTTTAGAGAGGTCTAGGAATGTTAGGTACTTCAACTCACAAATGCAACTTGGCAATCTCTCGATACCACCATCATGCCAATCTAAAGCACACAAGAACTTGAACTTAGAAATGAATTCAGAAAGAGTTTTTTCATCCATTCGAGTTGTACGCCTCCGTATTTTATTTTGATCTGTTTGGATGAATGTCCTTAGATGTTTTGCTCTTAGTAGAGTAGTTGGAAGCCCCCCCGATAAACTCGCAAATGATTTGCACGATAGATGACGAGTTCTTTTGTCAATTGGCAACCATGACCAATCACTTGCGAGAGAATGCTCAGCTTGAGCAAACATCCGTTGTTGGTCCTTCCGTGCGAAGCGTGAAAAGAAACCTCCAAAATTCAATATTGATAATCTGTCCTCTCAAAACATGAATAAAGCACCTTATATATCAGGTATTAGCCCTAACCCTACTAGAACTCTAAACCGCAAGTCCAAAACTACAAAAACATGACTAATAGTAAAAAAAAAAACCCTAAAATAAAACATAAAAAATAGAAAAGTCCAACTAAACAACCCTGAATCGCTAAAATCCATCGTTTTACTCACAGGCAAATTTTGTGAGTATTGATCAGGAGGTCGTTTCGCTTCAACCGACCGAATTTGAGCTCCAAAGCCGTCAATTCTTCGACTTCCAATGAGATTTTTGCTTGTCCATTTGGTCTAGAAGCGCACTGCTAATACTCTCCACATCATTCTCCTCCACGTGGGAAAAACTCGTCCTCAAGTTGGATTTATAATCTGGATACAAAGGCTCAATTGATTCATGAAACGGTGATAAATCTGCCACATTAAAAGTGTTGGAGATGCCCATGCTATGTGGAAGGTCTATAACATACGCGTTATTGTTACTCTCCTGCTCACAATGTAAGGTCCGTACTTCCTTGGCTGCAACTTATTGTACGAATCAATCGGAAACCGCTCTTTATGAAGAAACACTATGACTTGATTGCCTACTGCAAACACTTGCTTCCGCATGTGCTTATCTACTGCAGCCTTGTATTTCTGATTAGCCTCTTCCAACTTTTGTTTGACTTCCTAGTTTACCTCCACAATCTGCTTAGACATATGATCCACTGCAACACTCTTGTCTACTTGCTTGGGCAACTGAATCAAATTTAGAGTATGCTGCGGTGTCTTTGTATAAACAACTGAAAAATGTGACTTACCAATAGAACGGTGAACTACATTGTTGTAAGCAAACTCCGCCTGCGATAAAGCAACATCCCATTGTTTGGGATTGTCACTACAAATGCTCCAAATCAAATTACCCAGAGTTCTATTTACCACCTTTGTCTGCCCATCAGTGTATGGGTGATCTGTGCTACTGAAGTTCAAAGAGGAATCAAATAGCTTCACAAGGTCCGCCAAAAATGCTCTAGAAATTTGCTATCCCTATCGAAGGTAATGGACTTAGGGACACCATGCAAATGAACCACTTCCTTAAAGAATAATCTAGCCACGCTTACTGCATCTGAAGTCTTTCTGCAAGGAATGAAGTGCGCCACCTTGGAAAATCTGTCAACCACAACAAAAACAAAATCCACTCCTCTTTGGGTTCGCCGTAAACAAGCACAAAATCCATAGACAGATCCTAGATATTTTCTAGGACAGGCAGAGACATATATAGACCCGTATTTTGGGACTGTCCCTTAGCAATCTAGCAAACATAACACTTCTGCACATACCTATTGACATCTTTACGCTATTTGGGCCAGTAGAATCATTTTCGTACAGTAGCAATAGTTTTGTCGCGTCCCAAATAGGCAGCTAACCTACTATCATGTAAATCACGAATTACCTTCTCTCGTGATGAAGTCTAAGGAAGGCAAAGTTGGCTGCCACGCATCAAGTAGCCATCCAAAATATAAAATCCTTACACAGGTTGGCCGACAGCACACTTCTCCCAAATTGACCCAAAATTTGCATGACCTGCATAACAGTCTTTTAGCTAGTCGAACCCCAGAATACTTTGACTTAGTGTAACCAACAAGCCAGGCTCTTCTGCTCAACTCATCTGCTATGACATTCGCGCATCTAATTTGTGTTGTAATCTACAAGGGAATTTTTGCAAGAACTGAAACCAACGTGCATGCATATCCTTACTAATCCTCTTCTGGTTATTTAAATATGTCAGAGCTTCATGATTGAATGGAGCACGAATTCTTTACCATCAAATAGTGCTCTCATGTTTTCAAAGCCCTTACAACAAAATAAAATTCTTTGTCATAAGTGCTCCACTTCCGCCTCGCTTCACTAAGCTTCTCACTAAAAAAAATAAACTGGTCTGTGTTCCTGCAACAAGACAGCTCCTATACCCACTCCACTGGCATCATAATCGACCTCAAACAGCTTATTAAAATCAGGTAAGCAAGAATAGGCGCAGTACACAACTTCTCCTTTAGAATAGCAAAACTATTATCAGCTTCCTCTCCCCACAAAAATTTTTTTTCTTCATACATTCTGTAATTGGGGATGCCATAGTACTAAAATTTTTAATAAATCACCTGTAAAAGATAGCTAATCCATGAAAGTTTCAAACTTCCGAAATTGTTTAGGTGTAGCCCATTCCCTAATTGCCTTCGCCTCATCCACATTTATTCCCTCATAAGTGATAATAAATCTCAAGAAAAGCAGTCTGTTAGTTAAAAAAACTGCACTTCTTAAAATTTATGTACAGCTTGTTGGCTTGCAAACACTATCAACACCTCTCTCAGTACATCAAGTGTTCTTCCTCGATTTGCTATAAATCAGGATGTCATTAAAATAAACTACAACAAATTTGCCAATGAAAGATTTTAGAGCCTGATTCATAAGCCTCAGGTGCTCAGAGCATTAGAAAGTCTGAATGGCATTACTAACCACTGTATACCCCCTTCTTTGTCTTGAAAGCTGTCTTTCACTCATCTCCTGGCCGAATACAAATATGATGATACCCATTCTTCAAATCTAGTTTCGAGAACACTTAGCACCATTCACCTATACAGCATGCCATCAAATCACGGATTGAAACTTGTAGCCCGCGATTATTTTTTTGATGCTTTGTTGTTTACATACTCCTCCAACTCCCATTTTTCTTTAGAGTTATAAAGCAGGCACACACAGGACTCATGATGTTTTGAATATGCCCCTTCGCAGTAACTCCTCCACCTTCTCTTTTAGAATCTCCCTCTTCTTTGGGTTCACTTTGTAGTGCAATAAATTAAACAAACTAGCTCCAGGGATTAAGTCTATATGGTGCTAAATATCACACACGGGCAGCAACCCATCTAGGATGTCACGCTCCGGACCCGGCGGACGCACAACATCCTGTCTGCCTGTTCAATTCCACTCATCGCTTGTCCAACACTAGCGACGGTCCAAGACTCGTCCGCGGCAAACGACGCTAATAAAAGCAAAAGCACGACAGCGAAAACGCACACAATTCTTGACATATACACATGTAGGATAGAGAGATAGAGAAGATCGAATTTACATACCATACATAAAAAAAAATTAGAGGTTCAATACATCCTGGGTGGGAAAACTATCATTTGAACCTCGAAGACAAACCTAAGTTGGCCAAGATAAAAAAGGGACAGACCAAATCAAAAAGTCACTAAGTTTCTTCCATGCATCATTGGACTACTCGTCCTCTGGCTAGGGCCTCTTCTGGATCAAACTCCTCGGATATCAGGGAATAACCAGTCCTTGGTTGAAGGTCTAAATGGCGATCAGCTAAAAATATGTGAGTTGAAACTCAGCAAGCACACGCTTAGACTCAATTAAGAATGAAGCATATACCTCAGCCAGAAATTTAAATCATCACATGCATGTTACGACTTCATATCAAACAGATGCAAATGCAAATGCTCATTGATTCTCTTGGGTCCCCGGTGGCTCACTAGCTCTTCCGGACTGAACCCACCGGTAGCTCAATAATACTTCCGGTCCGGCCATGTCATAGACGTCTCAGGCCTATGCCTCAACCCGTGTCTAATCACACCGAAGTTGGCACCCATGTCTCTCCAACTACCCCGTGCCGAACACGTTCAGGCGCAAGTGCAACGATCGTGGCTCAATTAGCACTGCGATCGACACCTTCTTATTTTCCCGCATTCCCGGTGGCCCCCTAGACACTGCCGGGCCATCCTGCACGGTTCTACGCACTCCACTAAATGCACATGTCTCATGCCAGTATGCAGATCAATGATGAGTATCATAAAATTCTCAATTGGCCCACCCCATAAATACTCATGCAAGTCAGTTTTGCCACATGCATTTCCCAAGATTATCCACCAGTGCACCCAATTCACCTCAAAATAAATGAATATAATAACCAGGCATTTAACTTTGCAAAAACTCGCATTCCAAAATTCGGTTTCCATTCTAAGTCGTCTAGGTTCAAGGCAAGCAATCTAGCATACATGGTAATTTCTAGAGTCCACAAAAATTACCAAAATTACTCCTATGGCTAGCAGCAATTTATCGACAATCTACATTCAAGAAATTAAATATTTTTTCATCATAAATTTTTCCCTACCAATCCTAGTATACTCGACATTCTAATCAAGTTTAGAAATGTGCTCACTTAAAATCCGAGTTTGAGCTCGAGCCAAGCAAGACGGCCACGAGCTCAGCGATGAACGCGACTTGGCTCGCAGTGGCGGAGCGCTTGAATGAACTTGAGCAACAAAAATGTAGCAGCAACTCCCAGCCGTGGCGTCGCAAGTAGCCAAGGAAAGGGGCAACAGTGGATGTAGCTGGAGTAAGCAAAAGAAGAAAACCAGCAGAACATGGTCATCTTTGATTCGAAACAAGGAATTCTCTAGGAGGTTTTTGGCTGATCCGCTTTCAAAATATCGAAGCTTGAGGTCTTACGAGTACACAGGCAAAAACGAAGCTCGATTCGAGTACCGAACGACCCTGAACGAGTCGATTTCCTCCGGGCACGTGTGTAGGAACGCGAGAAATCGAGAGGAAATTCAAGAGAGAGAGAGAGGTGGCTGAGAGATGAGGGTCCAGCAGCTACTGATTTTAGCCAAGAAGAAGGAAACGGCAGTTCAACAAGTCAGCCTAGAGAGATGGAGCCCAAAATAAACAAGCAGCCGTGAGAAAGGAACAAGAAGAAGTAGTAGGCTACCGAGAAAAAAGAGAAAAACAGCAGCAACTGATTAACGCAGCGCTGAAAGAGTTGAAGTCCACCAACAAGGCCAAAGAAGCATTAGACTCACAAATGGCAGCTCAAGACAGTAGCTAAAGAACCAGTGGAAGAAGCAATAGCAGCAAGGTTCACGCAGCAACAGAGAAGAACTAATGGCAACAAGTCTCAGCCAAGGAAACTAGCAAAGAAGAAGCAGAAAGAAGGAGGAAACCAGCCAGTTTTCTTACGTGAACATAGAAGTTAGTGGGCCACTAATCATGAAATTTTTGTTTTATCTGCATGGGGAAATGGGTTCAGCCAAGATAGGGGGCAGAGCAGCCGCAATTTGGTCCAAAAAGAGCTTCCAGCTGAGGTTTTTTTGGGGGGACAAAAGCAATGGAAATTAATGGTGCACACATAGGCTTGACCAATAGATTGAAAGAAGAAAATGGGGTTGGTGGGGGCAAATAGCCATCAGCTGGGGAAGGGTCTACCGAACATTGAAGTGAAAAAGGTTTGAAGACTCTTAATTTTTCTTGTCCCATATATATGATTTGGGACGTCACAATCTCCCCTCCTTATAGAAATTTCGTCACCGAAATTTTTATTTTACTAACACTACTAATTACATAAACATATGGGGCTACTTGCGCCTCATTTCGTCCTAGTTTTCCCACGTTGCGCCTGCTGTTCTATGATGCTCCCAAGTTACTTTGACCAGGGATATTGTCTTGTTTTGTAGGAGGTGCTCTCTTCGGTCCACTATTTGTACAGGCCTTTCCACGTACGAAACTCGGTCATCCACTTCAATGACTTCATGATCGAGTATATGGCTCGGGTTCGGCTCGTACTTTCTTAGCCATCGAAACATGGAACACGTTATGCCCCTGAGACAAGTTTGGCGGCAACGCAAGACAATACGTCAATATTCCAATTCTTTCCAAGATCTCGAATGGGCCTACAAATCTCGGTTTAACTTTCCCTTTTCCCTAATCGAATACACCTTTCATTGGCAACACCTTCAAAAATACATGATCGCCTACTTGAAATTCTAATGGCCTACATCGCCTATCTACATAGCTTTTCTGGCGACTCTGAGCTGTTTTCAGCCTGTCTCTTATCACTTTCACTGCCTCAACGGACTGCTGAACCACCTTTCACCAATCTCGTCCCAGCAGATTGGAGTTCTACAAGCTCTTCCATATATAGCCTCAAATGGAACCATCCTGATGCTCTGCTGATAGCTATTATTGTATGTAAACTCCACTAAGTGCAATTGTTCTTCCCATCCACCTTTGAAGTCTATTACACAGGTTCTCAACATGTCCTCCAATGTCTAAATCGTCCTTTCTATTTGTCCATCGGTCTGCGGATGTTATGCCGTACTGTACCTCAACTTAGTTCCTAACACAGTCTGCAGACTTGTCCAAAATATCGCAGTAAAGCGAGGGTTACGGTCCGACGTGATGGTAACTGGTACTCCATGCAAACGAACGATTTGACGCACATATAATTCAGCCAACTTTCTAGAGTAAAGTCCTTTCGCACTGCTATGAAGTGAGCAGATTTGGTTAGCCTATCAACTACAACCCAGGTCGAATCGTTACCCCTTTGACTCCTTGGTAAACCAATCACGAAGTCCATCGTGACATGTTCCCATTTCCATTTTGGAATCTCCAATGGCTGTAGTAATCCTTCAGGTTTGCAATGTTGTGCTTTATCTGCTGACAGGTCAGGCACTTCGCCATGTATTTAGCCACATCCACCTTCATTCCGTTCCACTAGTAGTGCGACACAGGTTCTGATACATCTTCGTACTACCTGGATGAATGCTACAACTGCTACGATGCGCTTCTATCAAAATTCTTCTTTAACTCCTCATTATTTGGCACGCATAAGTGTCCTTTAAACTTTAGGATCCCATCCTCTGTCACTTGAAACTCCGATTTCGTCTTTGTCACATCCATCATCAAGATCTTCTGAATATTATGGTCCGTAGACTGTAATTCCTTGATCCTCAAGTGAATTTTCAGTTCAACTCTCAAGGTGGCCATCAAATCGAGAGGTGCCTTACCTCTATCTTGAATTTCGAGTCTCTTATCCCTTTTAGTAACGTCCACTCCTTAACCAACATGAGTGCTATGCTCGACTTTCGACTAAGCGCATCCGCTACTCTGTTTGCCTTTCCAGGGTGATACAGAATGTCGCAATCATAATCCTTTAATAGTTCCATCCAGTGACGTCTCATATTTAGTTCCTTTCGAGAGAATAGATACTTCAGACTCTGGTGATCCGTATAAATCTGAAACTTTTCTCTAATCAGATAATGTCTCCAGATCTTCAATGCGAACACTATCGCTGCCAGTTCCAAATCATGCGTTGGATAGTTTATCTCATGTGGCCTCAGCTGTCGAGATGCATACGCTACAATCCGTCTATGTTGCATCAAGATACATCCCAGACCTCTTAGTGACGCATCACTATAGATTTCGAATCCTCCACATCCAATGGGAATAGTCA
The DNA here is from genome assembly GCA_019149425.1 of Psidium friedrichsthalianum. Lineage (NCBI taxonomy): Eukaryota > Viridiplantae > Streptophyta > Magnoliopsida > Myrtales > Myrtaceae > Psidium > Psidium friedrichsthalianum. The sequence goes on from JAGVVM010008400.1 coordinate 12,839, forward strand.
ACACTGGGGTAGTCGTTAGTCTACGTTTAAGCTCTTGAAAGCTTTCTTCACATTTATCTATCCATTCAAACTTCGTCTCCTCGTTCAATAGACGCGTTAGGGGTCCAGTTATCGCGAAAAAAATTTTCACGAAGCGTCTATAGTAATCTGCCAGTCTTAAGAAACTTCTCACTTCCGTTACGGTTGTTGGTCTAGGCCACTTTTCAACTACTTCAATCTTTGAGGGATCTACAGCAATTCCTTCTCCAGAAATTATATATCCAAGAAATGCTACTCAATTAAGCCAAAATTCACACTTACTGAACTTGGCGTAAAGCGAGTGCTCTCTTAAGGTCCGTAGAATAATACTCAAGTGTTGTTTATGGTCTTCAAAGCTTCTCGAGTACACCAGTATGTCGTCGATGAACACTATTACGAATCGGTCTGGGAACTCCTTGAATTTCCTATTCATCATATCCATAAAGGAGGCAGGAGCATTAGTTAATCCGAATGGCATGACGGTAAACTCACAGTGTCCATACCTCGTCCTAAACGCCGTTTTCAGTACTTCATCCTTTTTGATCCTCAACTGGTGATAGCCTGTCCTCAGGTTTATCTTAGAGAACACAAATGCTCCTTGCAGTTGATCGAACAAATCATCTATCCTAGGCAACGGGTATTTATTCTTGACCGTCACCTGATTCAACTGCCGATAGTCAATGCACAGACGTAATGACCCGTCTTTCTTTCTTATGAACAATATTGGAGCACCCCAGGCGAAGCACTTGGGCGAATAAATCCTTTATCCAGCAGTTCCTGCAATTGGACCTTTAATTCCTTCAATTCCGACAATGCCACCTTGTAAGGTGCCTTAGATATTAGCTCTGTCCCAGGAGCCAATTCAATTGCAAACTCTACTTTCCTTTCAGGTGGCAGTTCTTGCGGGAAGACATCTGAAAAGTCACGTACTACTGACAAGTCTTCAAGCCTTACTTCCTCAATTGATGAATCAGTTACAGAGGCTAGGTATCCTTAGCATCCTTCGTCCATCAACTTAGTTGCTTCCAGCGGCGATATCCAAGGAATCGAGATTTCTCCTCGGTTTCCTCGAAATTCAAATATAGGGTGATGCTCTGGGTTAAGTTGGATCATCCCACTACCACAGTCTATTATAGCCCTATGCTTGACTAACCAATCTATTCCAATTATTACGTCAAAGTTAAACATGGGCAAGACAGCCAGATCAATCAGTTCCTCTCTATCACCCAAGGATATTTTACACCCTTGACATCCTAACGAGATGACCATTTTATCCTTCAGTATGGTGACCACATGCGATCGTGTTTCTAATGGTCTCACATCAATACCAGCCAGTGTAACAAATTATTTAGATACAAACGAATGCGATGCTCCCGGATCAAATAAAGCATACGCGGCATGATCACATAAAGAAATGGTACATGTGATCACGCTAGGCGCGTTCTCCGCTTCTCCTCGAGCTATTGCGTACACTCTTCCTTGTGCTGGCGGTCGATTCAGATTTTCTTGGGGAGTAGCTATCGCCTGTGGTCCAGCTGGCGATCTTTGCTGTTGAAACTGTGGTCCCCAGTTCTTCCTCGAGTAATGTCTCGCAATATGCCTCATTTGCCCGCATTCGAAGCATGCTCCTGTTTTTCTTGGGCACAAACTAATCGAATGCCTCTGTCCACAATCGCGACACCTTGCACTACCAGGAGGTGTCAGTTTTCCCAAAGTCCTTCGGGGTGGAGGGACAAACCTTCTATTATCCATTATTGGCCTTTTTTCAAAGCTCCTTATCTCGTCTGGGCATGAATCGCGATCCAGATGTGGCGGCTCTTTCATTTATATCTCTTTTGAACTCCTGAGTCCTTTCATACATTGCTCCATAGTCCTTCAATCCTGTGGTAATCAGTCGACTGCGGAGTTCCAACCTCAGTCCTTCACGAAATCTCCTTGCCTTATCCCAAGCGTTCTCAATTATTCTCGGGGCAAACTTAGATAGCCTTGCGAATTCTGCTTCGTATTGCTCCACTATCATCTGACCCTAACGGAGCCGCAGGAATTCTTCCATCTTTCTTTCCTGCGCGGCTTCCGAAATATATTTCCCATTAAACTCTTCACAAAAGGCTGTCCAGTCCGACACGGTACCTTAAGGGAAGACTCTTCCTCGAGTGGCCTTCCACCAATCATCTGCGGTGCCTTGGAGCTGGTAGACGGCTAATGAAACCCTTTCTTCCCCAGTACAGCCCAGCACTTCAAATGCTTTCTCCAGTTGCTCTGTCCAAAGGGAGGCTGCTTCAGGTTCTCCCGTTCCATCGAACTTTGGTGAATGCAACTTTAGAAATTGCTCCACGAGATGAGGTGTTTGCCGACCTCCATTGCCCGGAGCATTATTCACATTAGCTCCATGCACAGCAGCTAAAGCACCTCAACAGCTTGGGCTACAGTGGTAGCTCTTTCTTCAGCTTGCATGCCCATCAAGGTACCAACTTCTGTCAATACCCTATAATATCCCAAATACTTGGGTTTTTTGCAGCTTGAGCTCCTGCAGCTGGAGCACCTGCAGTTTGAGCTCCTGCAGCTGAAGAACCTACAACTTGAGCTCTTGTAGTTGGAGCACTTGAGCCAGACACACTCCCATACTTTCTTGGTCTATTTATGTTGCTCATTTTCCTTGGTCTGACTCACTTATACCTGCTATAATTCTATCAAGGAACTAAGACTCAAACCGCCAATCAAGGTCTAGCAGCACATAATAATTTGCTAGAACATATGAGTACTAACAGTATCGCAGAAAAACACTATCAATTATAGCAATCACATGCGCCAGTCAAGAATAGGCATACACGCCCAATCCCTAGTCCAACTTAGGGGTCTCTTTCTATCTAACTATCCCACAATCGTCAACCTTATCACTCCAAGCCTCGAATAATTTATTATCGAGCTGACCTTGCTCTGATACCACTCCAAATGGGAATGTCACACCCCAGACCCGGTGGACGCGCAATGTCCCGTCTCCTATCAAATTCGTTCATCGCTTGGCCAACACTAACGACGGCCCAGGACTCGTCGCGATCAAACGACGGCTAACAAAAGCACGACAGCAGAAACGCATACAATTCCCTGACATATACACATGTAGGATAGAGAGATAGAGAAGATCGAATTTACATACCATAGCATAAAACATTAGAGGTTCAATACATCCTGGGTGGGAAAAACTATCATCTGAACCTCGAAGACAAACTTAAGTTGGCCAAGATCAAAAAGGGGACAGACCAAATCAAAAAGTCACTAAGCTCCTTCCATGCATCATTAGGACTACTCATCTTCTGGCTAGGGCCACTCTTCTGGATCAGACTCCTCGGATATCGGGGAATAACCAAGTCTATGGTCGAGGGTCTGAAATGGCGATCAGCTAAAAATATGTGAGTCGAAACTCAATGAGCACATGCCTAGACTCAATTTAGAATAAAGATATATCGCAGGCTAGAAATTTAAATCATCACATGCATGTTACGACTTCAGATCAAACAGATGCAAATGTAGATGCTCATTGATTCTCTTGGGGTCCCCGGTGGCTCACTAGCTCTTCCAGACTGAACCCTACCGGTAGCTCAATAGCATTTTCGGTCCCGGCCACGTCATAGACGTCTCAGGCCTGTGCCTCAACCCGTGTCTAATCACACCGAAGTTGGCACCCATATCTCTCCAGCTACCCCGTACCGAGCACGTTCAGGCACAAGTGCAACGACCGTGGCTCAATTAGCACTGCGATCGACACCTCCTTATTTCCCCGCATTCCTGGTGACCCCCTAGACACTGCTGGGCCATCCTATAAGGTTTATGCACTTCGCCAAACGCATATGTCTCATACCAGTATGCAGATCAATGATGAGCATCACAAAATTCTCAATTGGCCCACTCCATAAATACTCATGCAAGTCAGCTTTGCCACATGCATTTCCCAAGATTATCCACCAGAGCACATAATTCACCTCAAAATAAATCGAATATAATAACCAGGTATTTCACGTTGCAAAAACTCGCATTCCAAAACCCGATTTCCATTCTAAGTCGTCTAGGTTCAAGATAAGCAATCTGGCACACATGGTAATTTCTAGAGTCCACAAAAATTACCAAAATTACTCCTATGGCTAGCAGCAATTTATCGACAATCTACGTTCAAAAATTAAATATTTTTCATCATAAATTTTTCCCTACCAGTCCCTAGCATACCCGACATTCTAAGTCAAGTTTAGAAATGTGCTCACCTAAAAATCCAGTTTGAACTTAGGCCAAGCGGCGATGAGCTCGGGCCAAGTAAGATGGCCACGAGCTCGGGCGGTGAACACGAATTGGCTCGCGTGGTGGCCGAGCGCATGAACAAAACTTGAGCAGCAAAAATGCAGTAACAACTCCCAATCGTGGCATCCCAAGTAGCCAAGGAAAGGGGCAGCAGTGGATGCAGCTGCAGTGAGCAAAAGAAGAAAACCAGCAGAATAGGGTCATGTTTGATTCGAAACTAGGAATTCTCTAGGAGGTTTTTGGCCAATCTGCTTTCAGAATATCGAAGCTTGAGGTCTTACGAGTACACAGGCGAAAACAGAGCTCGATTCGGGTACTGGACAACCCCGAACGAGTCGATTTCCTCTGGGCGTGCATGTAGAAACGCGAGAAACCGAGAGGAAATTTAAGAGAGAGAGAGAGAGGTGGCCAAGAGGTGAGGGTCCAGCAGCTGTTGATTTCAGCCAAGAAGAAGGAATCAGCAGTTCAGCAAGTCCGCCGAGAGAGATGAAGCCCAAAATAAACAAGCAGCCATGAGAAAGGAAGAAGAAGAAGCAGTAGGCTACCGAGAAAATGGAGAAAGCAGCAACAATTGATTCACGCAGCAGCCGAAAGAGTTGGAGTCCAGCAACAAGCCGAAGAAGCAGTAGACTCACGAATGGCAGCTCAAGATAGCAGCTAAAGAACCAGTGGAAGAAGCAACAGTGGCAAGGTTCACGTAGCAACAGAGAAGAACTAATCGGCAACAAGTCTCAGCCAAAGGAAACTAGCAAAGAAGAAGCAGAAAGGAGGAAACCAACCAGTTTTCTTATGTGAACAGAGAAGTTAGTGGGCCACTACATGAAATTTTTGTTTTATCTGCATGGGGAAATGGGTTTAGCTAAGACAGGGGGCAGAGCAACTGCAATTTGGTCCAAAGAAGAGCTTCCAGCTGAGTTTTTTTATAGGGGAAGCAAAAGCAGTGGAAATTTAATGGTGCACACGTAGGCTTGACCAACAGATTGAAAGAAGAAAATGGGGTTGATGGGGGCAAATAGCCATTCGGCTGGGGAAGGGTCCAGCTGAAGATTGAAGTGAAAAGGGTTTAAAATTCTTAATTTTTCTTGTCCCATGTACATGATTTGGGGACGTCACATAGAATCTCTTCAGGCATCAACTCACTAAACTCCTTCAATAAATACTTAATTGATTCGAGCTACTTCTCCACTTGGAATTTAGCCTCTATCTCGAATGCTTGTTTCACTACTAACGCGTGAATCTGACAGGTCTCCTTAATCTCGGCTTCAAATTTCCTTGCAAGGGTAAGGAAATTATTTCTAACAGCCTACGTTCCCTTGCTCTTCAATGGGAGCATTGTGTGCTTTATTCCTCTCTTCACCAAACTATATTGATTGCTCCTCCTCGAATGTTGTGCATCCACGTCATACTGCCACGGCCTTCCAAACAACACATGACATACATCCATGTCTACCATATCATAATATAGCTCATCATGATACTTACCAATGGAGAATGGAATCTTACATCGCTTAATTACCTGAATACTATCCGCTCCAATTTAATCCATCCTAACATATATGGATCAGGATGTTTCTCCACCGGTATTCCCAGCTTCTTTATTGCCTCCTTCTCGATAATATTCTTCATGCTACCACTATCAATGACCACAGTAAAGATTTTATCTAGAATGGTGCACCTGGTTCGGAACAATTGATGACGCTGTGAATCATCTTCTCGTTTTGGGGCTAACATCATCCTACGCACTATGCAGTTTATTTCCTCCTCTTCCTCATCGTCAAAATCCTGTTCCTCACCATCTGGTTCACAGCAATATTCATCCTCCTCCTCTTCTCTCAATGCTATGTTTACGGTTTTCCTCTAAGGGCATTCATTAGATTGGTGCCTCGGCTGATTACACCTATAACACTTTATCATCGCTGGCTTCACATAAGGATTTGGGTTCGCAGTCCTCTGTGCTTGCACTCCCCTATCCTTCGCCTCATTCATAGGATGTTTTCCTCTCGCCTTATCTTCTGGACGTCGCTCCATGTTAGAGCGATTATTAGCCTCACTCTTCCTTATAGAACTGCTGACATCAGTTCTACCTTCATCACTATATTTTTTGCTTTAGATAGATTCCGCAGAACTTGTACCCCAATTTTATGTCGAATGAAGGGCTTCAACTCATCGAGATATTTGCCCATTTGCTGCCCCTCCATCTCTGACAGATTATTTCGCTCTCCCAATCTCATAAATTCCACCCTGCCAATCTCATAAATTCCACCGTATATTCATGTATGGTCTGATTACATTGCTGACAACGTTAGTACTGTTGGAACATAATATGCTCATAGTTAGGTGGAAGGAACTCTTGCTTCAACAGCCTCTTCATCCTGTGCCAAGTTCGAACTCTTTCCTCTCCTTCTCGTTCTCTTCTATTTTGCAATCTCTCTCACCAAGCAAACGCACCCTCCTTTAACTTACAAGCCATTAATCACACTCGTTTCTCGCTAGGGGTCTCCATATAATCAAAAATATTTATCAATATCAGCAACCCAATCAAGAAAATCCTCTATTCCCAAGTCTCCATTAAAATAAGATATATCGATCTTTAATTTAAAGTCGTTACCTTCACGATCATCATAACGCCGTCTTCCATCAAATCTCCTCTGGAGTCTCCTATAGCGATGCCTACCTCCATAGTCAGCACGCTCTTCGCCAGCAAATTCATCTTCCTCTTCTTCTGAACTCTCTGAAAACACAAGATTATTCTACCTGTAGACAAGAACAGGTCTATCGATAAGGTCACCATGAGCAAAATCTGCACCCGGCCTTCTACCATGCTGCTTATCTCGATTCATATCAATGCCGAAAGCTTCAAATCGATCTGCTATTTCATCAAATCGTTCTTCAATGCGATGAAATCTTTCATCAATTCATTGATCTAGGTGTTCCATTAGACATTGCTCCAAACGTTGTAGCGCATCATCCCCAAGATCGGGGCTCCAGTCTCTTGATCATCGTTACGAAGACCACCGCTTCTTCCGCTAGTCGCCATAAGCTCTAATACCTCCTAATGCAGCGCAAAGCATAATAGGAAACGATAATACGTGAAGTGTGAAAAGAAACCTCCAAAATTCAATATTGATAATATGTCCCCTCAAAACATGAATAAAGCACCTTATATATCAGATATTAACCCTAACCCTACTAAGACTCTAAACCGCAAGTCCAAAACTACAAAAACACTACTAATAGTAAAAAAAAATCAAAATAAAACATAAAAAATAGAAAATTCCAACTAAACGATCCCGAATCACTAAAATCCATCGTTACTCATAGCCAAAGGCTGTGAGTATTGATTAAGAGGTCGTTTTGCTTCAACCGATCGAATCTAAGCTCCAAAGCTATCAATTCTTCAACTTCCGGTGAGATTTTTGCCTATCCAATCGGTCCAGAAACGCACTGCCAATACTCTCCACATCAGAACTAGCGAGAGGACTGCTATAACAAAGAGAAAAACAACATGATATCAAGTAACCATGTCTAGAACTAGGAAGTACAGTTGGGTTTAGCAACAGCTTGCTCGAGTTTCCTCGAGACTCGTTTTGCCTCTGGCACCTCTGCACAATCCGAGTTAAATCATTGGATGCTGCGAACAGCGAACCCAGTAAGCATTAGGTCATTCAAACTGAACCTCTTGCATTTCCAACGAAATTCCCTCTGCTTTGGCCTCTATCACTTCAAAATTGAATGTGGCGGTATATGCTTATAGTCATAAGATGGGGATCATGGTATTGGTATGGACTGAACTAATGTGATAGCAATTCTTTACTTTTTCTTGCTGCTGATAATAGCTGCCTTATGCAGAAAAAGAAAAGAAAATAATAAAATTACGTACAAAAGACTCAATAAATTGGGAGACATAGAAAACAAAAACAACTAAAGTGACCCCTGCCAATAGGTGACGTCAAGGAAGAGAAAACAAAACCAATTGCATAGCTGATGGATCGAGCTGATACAAAATTACTCGTACAGTTTGAGATATTTTCCACATATAAAGATCACAAGAAGCAAACCATGAAGAGGGTCCAGATGCATGCTATCAAAAGAAGAGGAGTCTCTCCAAGCACA
>JAGVVM010008401.1:0-22269 GCA_019149425.1 Psidium friedrichsthalianum
CCATCTTTCCCCCTTCCCTCTCTCGACATGTAAGACAGTAGGATCAAGTTGCATGTAAACCAAAGTCTAACGAGTTCATTAGGTATTCTTGCAAATTCAATTGTCTAGGATAGCATATTTTTATATATGATAAATATCACTCCTGGCTTGAGAACCCAGAGATTGATAAGAACAATCAATCTCCTTGGTAATGCTAATTGATTTAGTATACGTCCTACTGCAGTTTAGTGGGAATCTAGGAAAGTCACACACCTATAACCAAGCATGACGACATTAAAATGGAGGACAAATTGATAAAGGGTTTGCAATTACGAACAGAGTTAGTCAAGTGAATTAGATCAAATAGGATTTAATTCTAATTTTTAATACGAATGGATAGCATGCATATGCAAGCATTGACCTTCGCATGATGTCATATAATGGACATTTGCACGGATATCGTGAAATATCAGAGATAAGATTTTCTTGTTTAAATAAAAGTCAAATGATAAGGTTTGTTATCACCATTAGGACAAAAAATGATAAGGCCACGCAACACAAGAGGATGAGTTTGTGCAGAACAAAGGCAAAAACGGGGTCGGCAAAAAGTTGACAACCATTAACCATGCAAGTTCCAGCCAATGAGGCCAGCTGGGTCCAGAACACACACCGGCGGCAACCCATTAGCCGCCATGTGAGGGGGTCAAAGGGGAGGTTGGCTAAGCTGACCTTCCCTTCTCGCCGACTCCCCTTCTCTTTTCCCTTAAAAATCCCAACCCCCTATACTAGGGGTAATGGCTAGTAACTTTTGAGGCTCATAACCAAACTCTCATCCCATCTTCCTGAGCCACATTTTTTTTTTTTGCATACGTGAGATTTTTCTCATGATAAAACACTTGACGGGTTCGAGATTTTGTCTCATGATTAACATTATAAGCCCGAATCGCCGCCCCCCAAGCATCGTAGCACGATCAAGGGGTGAAAGTTCGAGAGCTTCGTCTCAATTGACTCGTGATGATAATGGTATGTGAGAATAGAGGCTCCATATTTTGGTGGAGCTCCAAGAACATTAAGATCAAGTCAGCTCAAGCACGCTCCTTGAGATAAGACTCGAACCACCTTAAGGGCATGATTTAGTTTTTGAATTTAAAAGCACGAGTACTTCCTAAGTAGATTCATGTACATGTTTTGTTCTATTTTTTGCTGTGCTTAAGCTGATTTGATGAAAAAAGGTGAAAACAATTTCTTTTTGTATGAAACCAATAATAGGCTTACTCATCAAGGTATGCTAAATTTACCCATGCCTCACAACTAACAAAATTGAGCAATCAAAACAAGACTATGCCTCATGCACATGCGTCGAGTATATCATCTCATTTTCATTTATTCATATTGTTGTATGATTACTCATTATGGGAAATGAGAATTTGCTATCAAGGAATTTAAAAAGCATTGGCATGTACTTGCATTCTACTTTTCATATTAAAGATTGAGACCCCGCAAATATTTTCTCGGGATTGAAATTGCATGATCAGATAAAGAAATTTGTTTAAGTCAGTGCAAATTTGTCTTGGAAATCATATCGGAAGTAGGACTATCAGGTTCCAAACCAGCCATCATTCCAATTGAACATAATGCCAAGTTAACAATGGCTAAATATAATGAGAGATTTTCACCAATGAATGAAGATCCTTTACTAAAGGATCCCTTTGCATATCGGAGACTTCTTAGAAAGCTTATCTACCTCACCATGACTAGACCCAATATATGCTATGCTATATCGATTCTCAGTTAGTTCATGCACAAACCAAAACAGTTCCACATGAATGTTGCATTGAAAGTAGTGAAGTACTTGAAAGGATGTTCGGAATTGGGAATACTATTGTCTTGAGATAATAACATGGAAATGATGGCATATTGTAACATAGATTATGCTACTTGTCCTATGAGTAAAAAATCAGTTGCAGGATTTTGTGTCAAATTGGGAAACTCACTACTCTCATGGATGTTCACATATGATTTTTAATTAGTTTTATCTTTAGAAAATTTATTAAAATTCATAAAATTTAAAAATCAACTTTAGGGACCTTGGCCAACCTTAAGGAACCATTTTTGACAAAAAAAAAATAATTTTTCAAATTTTCAGTATTTTCAATATTTTAATTTCGAAAATTCATAAAAAAAATAAGAAAAAAAATAAAATAAAATAAAATAAAATTCGATGGCCTTGACCAAGCCTAAGGAACTATGTTTTAACAAAAAATAAATTTTCATATCTTTTGCATTTTTTTATATTTTCAAAAATTAGGAAAATACTTGAAAATTCACAAAAATAGCACTTGAGGCCAAAAAAAAAATAAGAAAATAGTCCTTATTTTTATTTTTATTTTTATTTTCTTTTTGGCAGAAGAAAATTAAAAAAAATTAATTCAAAATTGTGGTTTACCTAGTTAATTACATTTTTGGATTAATTACCAAAAATTCTAGAAATTTCATTTCAGCCATTTAATTTTCCATTTTGCATTTTTCGAGTCATGACATTCCCCTCTATTTTTCAAAATTATATTCCAGTCCAAAAGCTCACGAAATTATTAGATTTCGTGAAAAAGACCCAAAAGTGCAATTTTCAATTTTTGCAAATTAGTCCCTAAAACACATAAAATTCAATTAAAAATTTATCTAGGGACTAAATAAAAGTCAGGGCATGTCATCCCTATTTTTGGCCTTCTGAATCCATTGGTGGCATTTTTTTTTTTGCAGAAAAAGCCATCTAGGGTTTCGTTTTTGCAAAATGGGTCCTAGGGTCAAACTTGTAAATTGGGGTTTTTATGCAAATCCTCAGAAATGTTTTTTGGGAAAATTCATTTTTGACAGAATTCATGCTCCCAAATTCGAGTTTGACATTAATTTTGAGTGATTTTGACGAATTTGGGGCTATCATGAGGCATTTAGCAAAATCGGGTTAATCGGGTCGGGTTGACCCAACTCAGTCAACCCCCAACCTAGTCAACCCGTTGACCGAAGGGAACCAGAACCAATTCTGGTTCTTCTCCTTCTCTACCACACGAAAGATAAACTTTGGAGAAGGGGGCTTAACTGATTTGATGCAGTTTTTAGAGATGAAAGGAGAAAAAGGTTCTTAGAGATTCAGTTACAGGGGAGTTACAACTGAACACATTGAGAAAAAGAGGGGAGAGAGGGAAGAGAGCTCTTGAGAACCTCCATGGCGGCCATTGAAGCTCTTGACCGAAAATCTTAGAGAGCTTCCCCAAAGTTGCCGGCACGAAACCAAGGCTAGTGAACCATCCTCCAAGCTTCGCGGCGTCACAAGGAAGCTCTAGAACTAGGCCACGAGCGATTTCATCGCTGGAAAAGGTGCGTTCCATAGTAGAACCTCAAAAACCCGATTTAATGGCGGATCTTTGGTCCGACCATGTTTCTTTGTAATCTTCATTCGATTCGCATCTAGATAGCCTTCTACGATCCACCTTCCTCTTTTATGCATTGGTGTACGTCGAAATTTTGAGATCGAACCCCTCCCGAACCTCGTCGAAGTCGTGATTCGTGGACATCTATAGACACTGAATGACGTTCGAAATGGTCCAGGTAAGTTTGCTAACTCTCTTTGCGTGCTTCCTAGATGTTTTAGATGGATTCCGAGCAATTGAAGTGCTAAGATTTGTGATACCGGAATCTGCATTTTTTTTGGCCAGATTGGTCATCAGCGCTTTGGCTGTCTTTTAATGTAGGTATGGCTTTATTTTGGTCTAGAGATGTTAGATAGACAAGATAAGACCGGCTTGGTAAAAAGGCAGTGGTTTTTAGATTCGGTTTTCGTATTTTCCGACAAGGTCGCCGGAATTATTCTCGAAATAGTGACTCCGGCGATACACTGTTCATCTTCTTTGATGAAAGGTTGACTGGTCAACCTTTGTTGACTAATCAACCGTCCACGTATCGACGACGTGACGCACACATGGCATACATGTGTGCGTCGTGTAGGATTTTCGAAATAAAAAATAATAAACTCAGATTGAGTGGTGGAAATTGTGCCACGTGTCTTGATCTTGGAATTTTAGAAAATAAAAATCATTTTTTGATAATAAAAATCATTTTTCGAAATTAAAAAATATATATTTTGTTCGGACGATCGTGGATTAGCCACGCCGTCTAATCTAGTCCGTAGATCTCAAGAGTAATATAAGGGCTGCGATTGTGCCATGTGGCGATTCATAGAGCATCAGATTGGAAATAGGCAGGAAATTAGAAAAAAGAATAAAAAAATTCAAAATAATCAAAAAATACCAAAATTGTATCGTTTTAGGCTCCGAGGTCAAATCGGCGTGCGTTCGAGTTGGGCCTTTGTGTTTGTGGGTTAGGTCAACCTGACTCGATTTGAAAAATTAATAAAAAAAATAAAAAATAGTCATCAAAATAAATGCGACTCGTCAATTCTACGAAAATCAGAGAAACGGGTTCGGGAACTTAGTTATGTCGACTCGTCGATCGACGCCTTTTACCTAAGTTGAGTGATTTTCTAATCTATAGAATTCATGCAGATACTTTTTGAGTAAGGTAGGTCCTAAAAATCTAAAGGATTCATGCAGGTGGGATTATTTGTTCTATCAATCATAGTCATCAAAATAAATGCGCAGATCAAGGGATCAATACATGTAGATAAATTGCATCAAATCGAGTCAAAGTAAGCCTAGCAAATAGGGTTGCGACAATGGAAAACGAAGAAACGATCAACTGTTTTATTATCGTTAATTGAGGCAGAATATCAAGCAATGGTGAAGTATATCTGTGAAAGTGTCTAGATAAGAGGATTACTTGGAGACCTCAATTTATGGGTAAGGTAACCAACAACTCTGTTTTATGACGACGATGTTGCGCTTAAACTTGCTGTAAATCTCGTTTTTCACGAAAGAACAAAGCATATAAAAGTTTATTGTCATTTCATTAGAGATAAAATCCAGGATGGAATAATCAAGCAAAGGGAATAAGGACAAGAGCAACCCACAGACATCTTCATCAAACCTTTGTGTCAGAGACAGCATATGTATCTACTAAGCAAGCTAGCCGTTCTTGACATGTATAGACCATCAACTTGAGAGGGAGTATACTAATGAAGATCATTGGCGCTAATTGACATCCTGATTGATATGATGAAGACATCATTGGCACTAATTGATACTGTACATTTGATATGATTGTCCTTAATTGATTTACTAGAATATCGTCTATCAGGGAATTGTTTTTCCCTTTTCTTACTTAGGCTCTATATACTATAAATAGGGTTGCACTCATACCTTTTTATTAAGTGAAAGCAACACAATTTTCCTCCATTTAGCTTTGCGCCAGCTCATATCGTGATAGGAGAGAGAATGGAGGTGGAGGCTAGGATTTTTGGGGAACCTGAAAACACCACTCAGGTCTCTATTTTCCCCTGTCATGTCAATTTTGGTTCTCTATAGCTCGTGTTCCGAATCTCATTTGGGTCATGTGCTGACTTTGCCAGTCGGAAATTGGCCCCCAGCAAAGAAGCAAAACATCCAAATGAGTAGGAATGAGATCTCTCGCAGCCCCCACGAATCAGTTCCGATGAGTTGGGGAAGGGGTTTAAGAGGTATTGTTGAGAGAGCACAACGGTACACGTTCGGCACCGATTCTCCCAAACCCTTACCTCACGAGGTTGGGAATTTTAATTGATTTGATTTCTATCCATGAGAATTCAGCGATTCTAGTTATATGGCCAGAAACGCGACGATTCTAGTCATTACATGTTTCCCATCTTCAATGAGAAGCTTCAGCAACTTCTTGTGGATACATAACACAGTTAGATCTACGCAAGTATACCGAACTACTTACCCAAAAACTTCATTTTTGACGAGGATACGTGTTTGACCCAAATGCATTCCTCCGCGCGTAAATCAGCATCGTCACCACAAATACCCTTCTCTAACTTTGTACTTTATATATTTGACGGCCCCTTAACATGAATTAAAGTTCATAAATCTATTACAACTGCGCCAATTTTGCGTTTGTGCCACGTCGGTCCATTTGGATGGCCAACGCTGACGTGAACAATTTTTAGTTCGTATTTTTTTTTCTTGTTTTTTTCTTCCATTGCAGCCTATTTGTTCAGCCGAATCTGATGTGGATAACTTTTAATTCGTATCTTTCATTTTTGCTATTTTTCCAATGGCCCGTTATTGAAAATACGAATTAAAGATCATCCAAGTCGGTGTCGGCAGGTCAAATGGACAAAAACGGCACGAAAAATTTAGGACTTAATTAGTTAAAAAAAAAAAGTTCATGACTCAAACGATACGATTGCAATATAATTATGACCCCACGTTCCTCAAGCGCAGAAATCATTATGATCTTTCGTCATCAAAACAGTCTGTTCAAGCATATTTTCGCTATCGTTTTGCCACATCCTTTTGGTTCAGATTCGCAGTGCGCCTGTCTGCCTCTGCATTGATATGGAATAGTTCCGTGCGAGGAATCGAATTCCACGAGGGCCATTGATTGCAAATTGATACTGGGCATAAAGCAATCGGACCAAGTTGGAATGCGCATGATTTTTTCGCCCCAGCCACACCCTCGACCATCGCAGCTGTCGAAGACGCGACTCCTGGAGACAATTTTTGACATGAAAGGTGATATGAGGGTCCATCACGAAGGAGGGTGATGATGGAGATGAGAGACGTACCCTCGAGAGATGCTGCGTCGATTGATTGCCTATGAAAATAGACCAAATCACACATTCTTCGTAATAATGCAACGGTTCAAAACGACAACTTCTTATTTGTACCTCTCTTCTTCTCTTTTCAATTTCCGGACATGATAACGCATTCAAGGTCAAATTCCAAGGGAGAAATTGAGTAATCGTTGAACTCGTTTCTCTGCGATTTCGGTGTATATCCTGGAAGCATATTTGTTTCCAACCCGACAACAATAATAATGAGGGCAAATAATACATTAAGAAGATCTTAACTACTACACTCTCTATGTCATCGCAATCAAATTTCCCCCAACAAGAAATCTCTTCTCTTTCGTTCCGTAAGATTATGACAAAAGCATTTGAAGCATCGAATTGATCGAATAAATACTCCGCTAACGGTCGGCGACACGGAAAAAAAAATCCAAAATTATCTCTAAATAGTAAAAGGAGGTTGGAAAATACAAAAACCTACTGTAAAGCTTAAAATAGTACACACCTAACCGCGGCTCGAAGCCTAAAACGATTGTAAATGGAAGACTTGCTTGGCCATAGCATAACTTGCACGAGCTTTTTGAATGGGCATTGTGAGCCCCGTAACTCTTCCCGAATAAAAGGAAAATATGACCAATTTCTCATTATATTTGTCGATTTTTTTTTCCTTGTGTACGCCTATTGGATCCATGTCTATTCAGACATTTCATAAAGTCTCAATAAGGCAACATCAATAGCTACCTTACCCAATATTGATCGCTTACTAACTTAAGCATCGCATTGTCTTGGAGTATCGGCTCGCCAAGTTTTTGGTGGACCGTCAAGATGTCGCGATCCTAGTGTTGTCCTCTTATGACTGATGGATTGCAGTGGGAAAGATGCCGAAATGTAATTTTTTTGGCTAGCAAGAAAATCGACTCTGTTTCGTGGAGGGAACAAAGAAAGGGGAAGAAATTATTGATGCGTTACATTATTTTGTGACACGACACTACCGTTTGGACTCTAGTGGCTGCTCCAACATCATATAATGCGGTCGCCGATTACGAATTGACTTTGTTTAATCAGCCGTCTGAGTCGCAGACGAGCGCCGGGCAGAGTTGATGAATGCAACTTCTACTTGCCTTGTGACAACGTGCACGCCATCGCGATTGTCGAATTGTACACCAACTCCTCCCATGAATTTGTCGAAAGATTAGATGATAATGAGAAAAAGAATAATCCTGAAAATTTTATTTTTTAAAATAATAAATTATTTCGCTTGTAAAGATAAATGATGGAAAATATTTTCGTTATTCACAAAAATTTTCAGATATTCATCGCCGTCGTCGATGATAAGAACATCTTTTAGTGATATAATCAATTATTTTTAAGATACTTTTTTTAAGTCATTTACTTTTCGCAAAACAAAATAACCGAATATGTATGATATATAAATATATATAGGAGATCTTAGCATTTTCGGTGTTTGCTATTTTATCGAGTCTCGAAATTCGCGGTTTTGGTTAGCGAAGCGTTTTGAAACCATATGCCTAAATGATAAGATCGTTCTTATGTTTCGATTCTGGTATAATTCTCGTGGTAGGGTGACGGTAGGATAAGTTCTTTCTTCGAATCTCGTGGTCTCGATGTTCGTATAGTTTGTATTTATTGGGGTCGGAAAAGCGAACTCGCTTTGGCGCAAGAATTCTAGCCCGAAACCTAGGGCGAATGGAAAAGCCTAATTCAAAAGGGCGAGATAAGAGGAATTTGCAAATACCTAAATCGAGAAAAAAGATGCCTGGCAGTTTTATTTCAATTTTGATTAGAGAAGAGATGATCAAACATTGCGACAGTGAGTCTGATTATTAAATTTCGTGAACATCACGAGCGGGACGCGAGGGAATCTTCAGCACGAATTCCTATATGCTGCAGGAATAATTAAAATAAATTCAGACACAAAATGAGGTAAAAAAAAAAGGGTGTCTTATGTTGACTTATGTACCAAATATTGGACTATCCAATACCTCGAAGGTTTCCGGGAAACCTCCAATTGAAGCGACAGCAATATAAGTAAAACCATCTCCACTTGCAAATTTTAGGTATACATGAGAAAATATCCTCGTTTTTCCGAGGGATAAATGAGAAAAAAAGAAACCTAGGAAATAATACTTATTAGTGTACTAATTTTCATGGTAGTGATAAGAAAATAGATAATAACACAAATAATTCATGAACTCTGGTCCAACGTGCAATGTGGTCCTTAAACTTTCAATTTGTTCAATGTAATCGATGAACTTTAGCCCAATATGTAATGCCGTCCATAGACTTTTAGATTGTTTAATATGATTCGTGAACTTTTAGTAAATGTTCAAACTAGTCCTTAGATTATATAAAAATAATCAATGATATCCTTCAACTAATTTAAATTTAGGAATGGTATTGCATGTTGAGTTAAAGTTCATTGATCACATTGAACCAACTTAAAGTTCATGAACAACATTGCATATTTGATTATAGTTTAAGGACCATTTGTATCATTTTTCCTAAGAACAAAATCATATTGAAAGGAGGTGGTCGTGTTAACGAGTGCTTCAATGCATTCATCAAATATATTTAATCAGGAAATATGCGAATCATCAGGGCAATGATTTTATGTCACAAGAGAAAAAAAAAAATTCTGGTCGAAAGGAGATTTTTCTTTTCACTTGAAAGAAAATTCAAAGATACATAACTTTTAAGATAAAATGAAAATCAACAAGGCAAATAATTCGAAAGACAAATCGACTTGGTACACCTTACAAAGACTTACTCAATCCGTTCAATCCACAAAGACAAATTTGTCATAAAAAAAATCACATACGACGACCGATCACCTAGTCTCGCATCAACATCAATAATGAGCGCACGCCAAGATTTTCTTCTACAGTAGCTACAATTTTGCCAACGGATGTGCACGCATAAGTTCGACGTCTCTAGCACCATCACTATATAAGAACAATGACAACACCAACAGGTTGAGAAAAGTACAAAAAATGCCTTGTAAATCCGAAATCCATTTCTAGATCGGAATAAAAAAGCATCAAAATCTAAACTAACTAGATCGAGAGAAAAGGCCTACAAAAGAGATATCAATTGATCACAAAATTACCTTCAGATAAATCGATTGCCGAAGCAGTAGATGAGTGTAGCGCACGATTACGAAGCAAGCACCGAACCGGAGCGAGCAAGTAGATTCAAAAATAGCATATTCTTCCCGAGGGCCTGCCTCGAAATTTATAAATCTTTCTGTATATAATTGTTTAGAAAGCACTTTTATAAAGGATCCCTCGGCAAAATCGTTATATGTGGGGGGGCTGCCTTTCATTATGAAATCAAAAAAGGGAAAGGGAGAGCAGAGCGCCGAGAGCCAGAGGGCCGCGCAACCGCAAGGCTGCACTAGCTTGGCAGAATCTTTGCGTGCTGACGTGTCACATCTTGATGGTGGGACCACGGAAAAGGCAAAAGTAGCGACCGCACCTACTTATTCCCGTCCTCCCAGTTTCTATCGAAAGTAAGTGAAAAATAATATTTAAAAAAAAAAGTGAAACAAAATAGGATAAATAAATGAAAAATGGGAAAATAGGATTATGAGAAAGGCCATTGAAGTAGAAGGACAATCCAACGACACCATTGCCACTTCGCTTGCCCTCTCTCTCTCTCTCTCGATCTCTCGACTTGTAATCGATCCCTAGAGGTTGGAATCTCTGCTGAAAACAAGGTAATTTGCTCGCTCTGCGCAGTGAACCAGCCTCTACTTCCTGTCGTTCTCTGAGCTCCTTCCGTCTGCTCCGGCGAATTTGCGCTGAGTCGGGTGATTGTTCAGTCGATCGTGTGATTGGCGGTTTGTTCTACTCGTTCCGTTTCGGAATTTGTAGCGGTTGCTGTTATTGTTATTGTGTTTGTGAGCTGAATTTCTTCGGGACGGTGCATGCGTAGCTTCCTCGTGTTCTCAGCAGCGGAATGATCTTCGGTTGTTAGTTTAGTGATTTTATAGAGGAGCGACGAGGGAAGCACGAGGTAAGATAAGTTTTTTTGACAAAATTGAGTGTACTTGTGTGATGCTGCTCGGTTTAAACCATGGTTGTTTAATTGGAATGTCAGTATGAAGGGGATGTGGTTTCTCACTGCGGGCGGTCAATGTTGATGATAAAAGCGAGAACCGGAAGCAAATCTGAAGTTCGATTGCGCAAAAGTATCTCGTGCTCCAATGTCAATGTGTCTCGCTAGTGCCTCGATCATTCGAAGATGGCGCATCTCATCTTTTCTTATCAAGTCTTGAAAAATTCCTCGATTTCCATCTTGTGGTTTGGAATTTATTTTAAATAGCTTCTGTGTATACGGACTGACATGATTGATTGTGCTGGAAATTTGTGAGTGGTGAAAGCATCGGTTTCGCTTCTTTCTAACGTGGCGAAGTAACTGTACCTCTACAGGCAAGACCATGGCACTCGTATCCAATACCAGTCCTCATGCAAACTGGGGAACGAGATAATGAGCAGATGGGGTTATAGTCTGGTTTTTGGCACAATTAATAATGTCAAGACAGCAAGAACGAAAATAAACTGCCTCAATTTTCCTTCCTCCTTGTGTTGTTCATCAAAGATTGCACACTCGCTGCGTATAGATGATGTGGCGGGGAGCTGCAAGAGGAGACGTCAGGTAATAGTTGCTGCTAGTCCTCCCACAGAAGATGTAGCAGTTGCGACAGACCCACTAACCAAAGAGGATCTCGTACGATATCTTGCCTCTGGGTGCAAGCCAAGGAAAAATGGAGGTAGAGTTCCTGTCTCGTCACAATGAGTGCTCTGTAAGATTATGCTATTTATTTCATGTTAAGACGCTGGTAAAAGGTTCCGGTTCCTTGTTGTTTTCCTTTTGGCAAATATTGGTAGCTTTGAAAGTTTAATTGTACTAGTTTGGTTTTCTCTCGAGGTGATGCGATCTCTTATGACTGTTTCAACTCTTTTCCTTACACTTGTATTATTACTGTGTTACAGGCAGTAGTTTGATCTGTTATAATCTTAACTCCTTATTCTTTATTACTCCTTTATCCCCTAAGTTTGCTGAGTATGTTTAGCTTGAGACCAGAGTCGCGGTCTAGAATGTGAAAAGATGGACCTGACTCGTGTTTTTCGCTTCAAAGAACTTATCTTCTAACAATCACCTCAAAAGAGAAGCATCTTCGGTAATATTTTGTGTTGTTTTTCATTTGGTATTGTTACGTTGGTTTACTTCTGCGGTGTATTTGTCAATTTACTCTGTCAGTATCCTGTTGCCATGCTCCTTTCTCTTCCATGATAGATGTCAATGGAACTATCCCCACGCATAGGGAGATAACAGTATCGTGTGAAAATTGAATGGCTGAAAAACTGAAGTCCTACCATGTAGCCTTTGGCTCCACTTCTGTTCAGATAGAAACTTTTTATAAATACGTGTCCTGACTGTCAATGTTTTGATTTTTTTTTCTTGCTTCAAAGATCATAATATTAGCATTTAAGTACTTTTGAAGGATAATTTTTTTGCTTTATCTGAATTGGCTTGTCATAATCTGTGACTTTTTTGCCTAGGCATGCAACTTAATCATGTTTGACTGCAGAATAGGAACCGAACATGAGAAATTTGGCTTTGAAATTCAAACTTTACGTCCTATGAAGTATGAGCAAATTTCGGAGTTGCTTTATGGTATTTCCGAAAGATTTGACTGGGAAAAAGTAATGGAAGGCGACTACATAATAGGACTAAAACAGGTACTTTTCTTACCTGAACTGAAAATAAAAGGTGTATATGTTGATTGTTCAGTTAAGGTATACTTTATATGGTCAAATCATGTAAGTGAAAAAATTTGGGCCAGGAAAGCAAAGTATATCTTTGGAGCCTGGTGGTCAATTTGAGCTGAGCGGCGCACCGCTTGAAACTCTGCATCAAACTTGTGCTGAAGTTAATTCGCACCTTTACCAGGTTAGTAGATATGAGAAGATTGTGTGCTGGATTAGCTTGTGATATACTTTTCTTTGACGTAGCATGAGCTTTCAAACCAATATTCTTGAGGAGCCATTTTTCCAACTCTACAACTTCCTTGTGATGGTTGAGGTCTCTCATGATCTTAATTTAAGGAGACAGTTTCCGTTCTCTTCTTTATCTACCTTCTTAAAATTAACTCCCGTCTCGGATGCAGATGTCTGTGTACTGCATATGAGCATTAAATTCTGGAAAAGGAAATGGCTACATCATGCTGTTCTTTCTTATTTACAGCATCTAGGTGGAGTCAAGTTCTCTTTTTACCATATTCATTGCAGGTAAAAGCTGTTGCAGAAGAGATGGGAATAGGTTTCTTGGGAATCGGCTTTCAGCCTAAATGGGGACTCAAAGATATACCTGTGATGCCGAAGGTATTAATGGGCTTGTAGATGTTTATATAGCTAAGAAGGAAGGGATCCTGCTAAAATAGGCCTCTTCATAAAATATATGATTTATTTTTATTTTTGTAGCATTGTAAATTGATAATTACTTTTTCAGTTCATCATCACCACTAATGGTTCCACAATATGGGTTGGACATGTGATTCTTTAAATGGTCAATGGTCATTAGTTGGATGCCTTGTTATATCAAAGGATGGAATCACAATGGCATGGCATTTTTTTTTCCAAAATATGTTTCAACTTTTTGACTTGCATGTTTACTTAGTTTTTCCTTAGGTTGATGATGCGTGTGCGACTTGTTCTCATGGAAACCTTTGGAGCATATAAGATACATGTGTCTCCTTTTCACACAAGAGAGTAAAATATGAAGATAAGCATCTATTGAGCCTTATTATGAGCATCATGAGAGAAATCTTTCAATTTAGAAATGACGATATATCTCTCTAAGATTCTTGAATATTTTACGTAAGAGCCAAGTCTACCACATATGCTGCAATTTACAGTGTGTAGTACGAGGTTGTGTGTAGATGGGGGGCCTTTTTTACCATAAATCTTCTTCTTTCATCAACATCATTCATTTCAAGTAGCTCAGATCTAGAAACCAAGTATAATACTTCTCTGTGTGCTGCCATTTCTATATGAACACTTCTACTAGTTGCATACTGACAAAATATTTGGCTCAGGCAAGATATGAGATTATGAGGAATTACATGCCCAAGGTTGGTTCCCTTGGTCTTGATATGATGTTCAGGACATGCACAGTTCAGGTGAGATAATTTCTGTGTAACATTTTCCGATCAAGATTTTGAAGTTTGCTCTTTCACTTGTTTAATGGCTTCCAATTTAGTCAAAGATAACGTCTGTTTATCTTAATTTATCCCTTTAGGTCAATCTGGACTTCAGTTCTGAAGCCGATATGATCAGAAAATTTCGAGCTGGTCTTGCTTTGCAGCCTGTGGAGAATTGCTAATACTTGATTCGTGTTCCAGAATTTCTTGAATGTAACATTACTGACCAGCTGCGTAACAACAGATAGCAACAGCTCTGTTTGCAAATTCACCTTTCACTGAAGGAAAACCAAATGGTTTTCTTAGCATGAGAAGGTCCAAAACAGTCACCAACGATTGTCTCTTTCCTCGCTGACTTCTTTAAAAAGGTTCTAAGTTGTTCTTAATCTTTAAACAGTCATATTTGGACCGATACGGACAATAACCGGGCTGGCATGCTTCCCTTTGTTTTTGACGACTCCTTTGGGTAAGTTTATCTTTCTTTAATTTACCTTGTGGAAAAATCAGGAGAATTATTTTTCTATTATTTGTTTTGAAATGAAGACCTTGCGATTTATGATGACTGTTGATCTGACCTTATATTACTCAATCAAGAGCTGTAGGCAACTTTCATAATCACGTTTTAATAAGTTAACTTCAATGTTTATGCATTCTACCATCGTTTGCTTCAGCGACTGATCTTTCCTGAAGAAAACCAGTAGTGATTTTTGTCATACTTGGTGCAGGTTTGAGCAGTATGTAGATTATGCTCTTGACGTTCCGATGTATTTTGTCTACCGGAAGAAGAAGTATATAGACTGTTCTGGGATGTCATTCCGGGTTTCAATCTAGCCCTATTAGTCTAGTAACTTGAAGCTTTCTTCATCTAATTCATTCCCCCCAGCCCGCCCCTGTCCCCACCGCTCCTTTTTCCTTTTTAGTGTAAACCAGAGCATGCTTCTAGTTCCAACTAATTTTAATTGTATTACATGATTGCAGGACTTTTGGTGGGTAAACTCCCTTGTATTCCGGGTGAACTTCCAACTCTGAATGACTGGGAGAACCATTTGACAACAATATTTCCTGAGGTTACAATAAGCATTTCAATCGCATGCTTCGCTTTTCTCTTCTTTGAATACCAGATAGTGAAGCATCCCTGTTACTTATTTTATTCAGGTCAGGTTGAAGAGATATTTAGAGATGAGAGGCGCTGATGGAGGACCTTGGAGGAGGCTATGTGCCCTGCCAGCTTTTTGGGTAGGCTTACTCATTGACTTGATTGGTCACAGCCATGCATTTGGTGCATGACCAATAATGAACGTCCAATAGGATTAATCTGTTTTGATCAGCAGTCTGAGATGTCATATTTCGAGCTTCTGGAATCTGTCTGTGTTTATATAATGTTTATTTCTGTTGTTCTGCCAGGTGGGCCTGCTATATGATGAAGTTTCGCTGCAGAATGTCCTAGACATGATTGCAGACTGGACCCCAGAAGAAAGGCAGATGTTGAGAGATAAGGTAACGTGGTGTCCTGCTTAGCCTTGCCATTGGACAAGAGTGTCTCGCACCAGCTTTGCTTGCTTTATCTATGGATGTCAGACAAGAGTTAAAGAGTAAATAATCTGGCAAGGAGGTGCATGTTCTGATAATGAAGGGTGGTAGACCTTACTTAAGCATGTTATGCCTGTGATCTCTCTGTATTTAGGAAGTCGCTTCTCTTTTTCTCTTGCCATTGCTATGCAGAAATTATAGTGGAGTATACTTCTAGGGTTTAGAAGTCAAATCTCTTCTTGTGCTGGCTCCATTTCTCTTCTGACAGCAGGATGTCAGCCTATCCATTCATCTGTTCCCTTTGTTCATCAGTCTAATCCTGTTTTGCTGGTATTTTGCTTTTAGCACAATATTTGCTGTATGGGCCTGCATTGCCTGTCGTCAAATTGCATGATGAAATGCAAATAACTTGGTATCCGAGTTTTAACTCCGACTCTTCATTCCCTTAAAATAACTAGGTGTCCTGCCTTTATATCCAAGTTTTGATGATGACTTTCAATCTCCTTCCCCAGTGTTCCATAAATGTGTTTATATCCATTTAACAGGTCCCAAAGACTGGTTTAAAAACTCCTTTTCGAGATGGGTACTTGAGGCATCTTGCCGAATATGTTGTGCAGTTGGCAAAGGTATCTTTTGCGCCCTTCTTGTCGCTCAGTTAGTGCTGTTTCATTTGCCACCTGATGCATAATTTGTTCTCTACAGGATGGCTTGGAGAGACGAGGCTTTAAGGAGTCAGGATTCTTGAATGAGGTGAAAGAGGTGGTGAGAACAGGTGACTATCTTATCCATCATATATTCGTGCCATGTAATGTACTCAGATATTTGCATGCATATGCTTAGCAAGAAAAGATTTGCATGCATACACATGCGTACTTGTGTGGGTTAAATTCACCCGATTGGTTCTCCCAAATTTCTGCTATGCTTGTGCATCTTTTACCTTTCGCGATACTTAAGCTACCTGTGGACTGGCCGAATACAATGATAAGGTGGCCCCAGACTTATGTCTTGTGTCATCGCATGTGAAGTGCCTGTTATAACATTTGTTTTCTAGTTGTTAAAGATCAAATCTGCAAAGAACAAATTTGTTTGCTTTCTTCTTTCACTAAACCATTTGATCAGTCATACATCTTGACTCTAGCTGTCTAATCAAATTGGCTAAAGTTGGTCGGCCCTCAATTGTTGCCGTGGTCCCTTAAGGGTTGATAGGCCCAGACGGCCACTGGCTTTGCGACTGACGTTGGTGGATCGTTTATTGCAGGGGTAACACCAGCGGAGAAGCTTCTGGAGATGTACAATGGAAAATGGGGACAATCAGTTGATCCCGTCTTCGAGGAGCTATTGTACTGAAGTTTTAGATAACTACTGCAGGCGGGGTTCAGTTTGTGCAAAGCTCGTGTTTAGTCGTTTGGATTCAACCTTATGCGATTAATCTTGTGATTGGCCTTTTATTTGTAGTTTTTAATGTAGGAATTGGCGAAATAAATTATCATGTAAAAATTTTTTCATGAGGCTTCTCATGCCGTTTCCATTGATCTTCTTTCTTTTTAAGATCAGTCATTGTATCACCTAAATGCTACTAATCCGGGTGAACAACTGAATTCGAACTCCAGAAATTTTAATGAAGCGGCACTATTATGTTCAACCTTCTTGTTTCATTGTCTCTCGTGGAGTAATCTGTACAATTCATATCCATATGCGTATTAATACTTTTAGTGTATTAATCTCAAGTAAGCAATTCAATTAGTGGTTCTAGCTTTAACTAAAAGGTGTGTAAAGAGTTTAGCCATGCAAAGGCTTTTGTTGATGACTTCCTTGATCATGTTTGTGCGCAAAGACATTGTTGTCAATGAGTTCCTCATTCAGATAATTTGCACATATATGCGATTCGCGGTTTAGCCATTTGATGGCAGGATTTGTGTTATGCAGACCAAAGGAAAATTGTCCAAAAAATCTTAAATCTATTGTAATTATGTCAACTTAGTCCAAATCTTTTGATTTTACTAAGTCCTTAAATGTTTTCATATTTTGCCAATTAAGTCTATTCAACCAATTTTGGCCAAAAATGGTTGACCTAAGCGGTGGGTATCTTACGTGGCATAGCTGGCACTAACGTGGACAGTTTTTTATTAATATTTTTATTTCTTTTTGAAAGTTTTTTCTTTTCTTTTCTTCTGTCTGCAGAGGGGCAATCAGTTGATCCCAGTTTTGGAGGATCTTCTGTACTTAAAAACTCATTGCACAACTAGGGTTTGAGTTGGGCACAGTCCTGTCAAGTTTTTGGATAAAACGTCGGCGCCTATCTTCTGGTTGGCTTCTATTTGCAGCCTTGAAGCGTAGCAGCTACACATTAGAAGCCAGGGTGTAAAATTTTGTCATAAAAGTTTCTCATGACAACTTCCTTTGTTCCTTCAATCATCTTTTTCCTGAAATACTTCTCATTCCATGTCTGTCATGAGTTTAACCCTTGAAAATGTCAGCGAAGTAGCACACATTCCTCACCTTCTGTTGGCCATCTATTGGATGAGTATGGCACCAGAAAATGCACTCTCAAACATAAGTCGTAGGTGATTTCGTTTGAAAATATTCCTCCTAAATTCTCATAACTTGGTCATCTCATCAATGCTTGTACATGCAAACACCCACAAACTGCAACGGTGACAGTGCAAGGAGAACTTGGGGGACCCCCACATGTTGTGGGGTTCCTGTGCCCATAAATTGCCACTTGAGCAGATTCATGGGTGTGCATTAGTTATTGCATGCTGAAATCCACCAAATAGGTTTGACAGATGCGGCGTAAGTGTCGGAAGGAACGGGCTAACACTATTTTGGTGATAACAAGCATGGAGGTTGTTAGTCCATGTCCATCCCCACAGAGCTTCTATTACCGAGTCATCTGCCGCAACACATTTTGTGCTGATGCAATGAAAGGGATGCACCAACACCAGCAACAGCATCAGTAAGGCTTATCCTTGAAGGCCTTCCCGAGTTCAAGATCCAGCGTGCCAATCATTTTGATCCACCGATCAACCTGGCGGGATCCACATGGCCCGATGGAGCACCCGATTGGCCAACCACCCCATCTAGGAATTTTTGGAGGGGCATGGCGAAACAGAGACAAGACTCAGGTAGGGACTCTCATGCCTCCAATAATCTAAAGATTCCAAAGCCTCGTCTCTGTCAAACTTCTCAGCCTCTACTGCTTGAATTGATTGTAATGAGGAACCACCTAATAATATGATCTCCGCACACACATGTAGCACTAGGACAATCATCTCCTCTGCCTCAGCTTCTCTGTCATCTCTGGCTCATTTAACTATTTCCTCCCTTATCTCTTCAATGCAAACAACACCCACTTGTAACAAAATGAAGAGGCTTTTCTTTCAAGGTCCCCCATTAACAGCTTTCAATTTCAGGATGACGAAGGGCAAAGACTCGTCGCACGGAGAAGTAAAATTACGCCATGTCTTTGGAGTTTAGCGTGTTTGGAATTGCTTCGGGAAGGCGCTGTATGGGAATTTAGCGACTTATTTAGGAGTCGATTATCGTGATGGTAGGTGAGATTAGCATATGGAAAGATGATCATCCTCCATAACAAAGTGAACATAATTAGAAGCAACTTGGACAGCAGTATTTAGAATGAACAAATCATGAAGAGGTTGGAGCCAAATACAGAAATCTGTGGCTTTTTTTTGTTGGAACACCAAATTGACAGATGAGAAATGCTGGGTAAATTCCCAAATTGATTGCGTCCAATTATTTAAGTAGTTTCTTGCTGTCTCTGCCAACGCATCCAGCTCACGAAGCTCTTTGTTTGATTTTGACTTCTCCTCTAAAGAGAGAATGCACAGCTTCATTAATATTTTGCGCTCCTTTTTTGTTTTATTTCCTGCAGTGTTATATGATATTGGGAAAAATATCAGTGTCAAGAAATATCTCCAATTCCTATCTTCTTGCCCGCTAACAAAAGGCCGCAGGCCTGAACCCCTCTGTTTCATTCCATAGCTCATTCTCTTTTTTTGAAGAATCCCAATTATTTTTTGCTCGTTCATTTTTCTTGTTCAGGATGAGAGAAATCCTCCTGTCCAAGCAGGCCAAGCTGCAACCAGATCGGGGCCGAGTTCCTGGGAGTTTCGTGTGCGAGGAGCACGGCATCGATGCCGCGGGGAACTTACACTGGCGACTCCCATGAGTCCAGACTCGAGCGGGTTAAATGTGTACTACCCCTTACAAACGAGGCAAGCGGGGGCCGCTACGTCCCCCGGGCGGTGGCTGATGGATCTCGAGCCGGGAACTATGGACCGTCTGCGCACCGGGCCATACGGAAGGATCTTTAGGCCTACAACCCTCGTGCTTTCCCGGCCAGAACGGGGCCGGCAATAACTGGGGCCAAGGGACATTACCCACCGAGGGGGCTGAACTGAATCGAGTTCGGTCCTCGACGTCGTTCCGTAAAGAGGCGGAAAATTGTGATTGCATCCAAGGTACATACTACATATGATTTCGATCTCATTCGTCGGGTACATTAGAGTCAGACCTTTTTAGGCCTAGAGAGATCCTTCTGTGTCCCTCCAATGCTCAAACGTGCCTCCATAATTAGCTTCCAGACTGCCATTCCCTTGGAGGCGGGACTGTCTCGGGGAGGGGACTCCTATTGATTTCCCCAGATCAGAAGAGTTCCCCGACCGGATGGAATGATGGACCTTCTCTCTGGGGGTTTTCCCCCTCTCCCAAGGTATCCGACACCGTGGTCGATAAGCCGTACCCCGCCACGCTTATCTTTCTGTTCGGGTGCACCAGCTCGTCGAGAACGCCGACGAGTGCATGGTCCTTGACAAACGGGCCCTCTACGACAATTCTGCTTCCGAACCCTCAAACTGACAAACCCAGCTGTGAGTTCCAAAATGCCTTAAATCCTGTACTAATTTCTGGTGGCTTTTTAGTTTTGTTAGTTATGTCCCCTGTGTTCTGGTCTATCGAGAGTTTCAACGTAAATGCATTCACATGTCACGAACATTTGGTGATCTCAACCATTTGAATCTCAACCACCATGAGTGGGAGTCACCTTGCTGCCCGGTCCGGTTCCCCGGCCAGCTCAACTCATGACTCCCGCAGCTCGCCGTGAACCTTGATCCCATTCCCGCGCCTCCCTTCTTCATTGGGTTTCGCCCAGCTGACCTCCCGGGGTCGCAGCAGTACCGCGCCCTCACAAATCCCCGATCCACGCCAGCAGATGTGGGACTCCAAGACATGATGTTTGCGCTGCCGACCCAAGCACGGCCGGTAGCCTGACTGCCTCCGCCATGTTTCCCGGGGCAAGATGAGCACCAAAGAAGTGGATGAGCAGATGCTCAACGTCCAGAACAGAACTCCGTCCTACTTGTGGAGGGATCCCGAACAACGTGAAGTCGAGCGTGTGGCGACATCCCACCGACCGGGCTGCGCATGTCGTCGACGTTCATGGGGAAAACTCACCGACTCAGATCCAGGAGATGTTTTCCGTCGCGTGGTCGACAGTTTCACGGTGATGTTCCGGCGCAAGGCCTTCCTCCACTGTTATCACAGTGGAGGGGATGGATGAGATGGAGTTCACGAGGCCGAGAGCAACCTGAACGACCTGGTGTCGGAGTATCAGCAATACCAGGGATGCTGTGGCCGATGAGTTTGAGGATTATGATGAAGATGAAGTTGCGAGAACTTATTAACGAGGGGGAAAATTCTCCATCATTACGCGCCGTTTTTTTGGCTACATACTTAAAGTATTATCGGAGTTTCGTGTGTTCGTCTTTCCTGCCCGTCACAAAAAAAAAAAAAAAAAAAGGGGGGGGAGGGTAAACGGCGGGTTTGAATATTTCTATAGCTCTTAGTCGGCCTTCCTGTCGTCTTATCGCAGTCCTCCTTCGCCTTTGTGTCTGCGATTTTCACCATGTGGATGCTATTTTCCCGATTGCTAAGCCGACCTTTGGACCAGAACACAGTCTCAGTCATTTGGGGTCTGGTTGATTGTCTAGCTGTTACAAACTTTATTTCTGGTCTGTCCCTCCTCGTAAAAAATGCGTACGTTGTTATGTCCACGCGGGTTCCCCAGAGGAGGGTGTCCGCCCCAAGGATCGCCTCTTAAGGGAATTAATTTAGTGGGTGCAGGACGCTAACTTTCCTAGGTCCGATTGATGTCGATCATTCTCTATATACATAGATGAACCTATGGGCTCCAGGATAGCGGCCGATGAGGTCAATCACCCGTGGGGATGCGAATCGACAAAATGTATGGCCTTACGATATAGACCTTTATATGTGCTATCACTTAGGTCGAGGGCTTCGTTCAGAACGAGCAAAACGAACGATTATCACATCCTAGTCATAGAGAAAAGAAACAAGGTGGGTGACTGGCCGACCGGCGACGAACGACTTGGCTTCGATGGATGTACGTGGAGCTACACCCAAGCTAATCAGACGGGGAACTGTATCTGGAGATTTGGGAGAAATACGAACAAAAACACCAAGCATCAGAAAAAACGTCGTCGTAGATGGGAAAATGGAACTCAGCGAGCCCGAGTTTATATAAGAAGTTTCGCAAGTGCGACTCCTTTAGTGGTCACTCCCGACAAAAAACCGCATAACACGAAGAGGGGGACAGGGGGAGTCTGTACGGGCTTGATATCTTCTGAGCTGTCCACCACTTGCAGTAGGAGGGCCCTCCGGAAGTGGCAATAAGCTGCTGTACACAACGTCCCATCTTGTGTCAGCGGCTGGCTTACAGGGTGTGCTAATGACTTAATGAGTACTATTTGGGGGGGACCGAACCTGTAGTAGGACC
>JAGVVM010008402.1:0-12853 GCA_019149425.1 Psidium friedrichsthalianum
CCCAATAATCTTCTAATCGGAATAAAAAAACACATATGCCATGGAGAAAAGGTTAGCGAACATGCTTGATTTAGAATATATCCTTTGCGAAACGACACAATTCTCGAGTCTAAATTTCCTCTCTCTTCCTTTTAGTTTGTCACTGGTTGATAAGAACCATAACAAAACGAACTATTACGTTCTGAAATTTCTGCATCAAAAAGCTAAAGGGGAACTTATGCCTTTTAAAGAAGGTTTTTGGCATGGACCCTCTCATCATGGGTCGTGCCTCTTCGACCTCACAGGTCGTGCCTCTTCGTTTACACTAAGCCAATGCATATTAACATATATTAAGAGGATAGTCATACTTTAGTAGATCGACCCATTATTGTTTTTTAATTAATGTAGATCACATTAGGATTATTCTAACATTTTGTTAAAACTCATTTTGGGCTTGTTTTATATTGTCAGAGATTCTTAGGTTTTCCTCATTTTTACATTGGTATCACCTGATATGTAATTCTCTCATTAAGTCGACAATACAAGTGTTTATAATATCTTGAGTCAATACAATTATCTTTGAGTTCCACAATAAACATCCAAAGTTCCCGTTAATCATTAACAATGGTAGGTTTCAATTTACAACATGAGAGTGTCATTTGTCGAAAATTTAATTAGTCGCACGAAATCTTGCGCTAAAAGGTAGATATATTCTGGTGACGTACTCCTCAGAAAAGCGCTCTATAATACCTGATATTTTGCAAATTTATAATACTAAATTGTCTTATCTGTTGTGAAAATAAAATAAAATTGTATTTTGAAAAGTCTTTGAAAGAAATGAGATAAAGTAAACAGGGTATGAAGAATAAGGTGATTGGCCCCTCCTTGTACTTTGGACATTTGTCACTTCAGTTAAATGATAAGTGGCAACATTGACCAATCACTAGGAGACCCAACTTTTTACCGAAAAAAAAAAAGACAAATAAGGAAAGAAATGGAAATTGAGCTCATGTAAAATATTATTAACATAATTAGAGTGGAAATTTGACAGAGAGAGATCACAACGAAAATACACGTGAAACAATTTATCTAAAATCACACTAATATCGAAAATGTGTTTCGATCGATTTTTTAAGTATCATTCGAAAAAATTCCAAAACTTAAATCAAGATTAATACGAAAATATTTTTCCGTCTTCCTTGAAACATTCATTACTAGTCGAGTATAACAAAGCTATTTTAGAAATATGCGATAATCTCTCTTAATATTCAGTACTCGCACGCGACCTAAAATGACATTGATATTCTCACTATTAGAAAGAAATAAAAATTAGAAACCAGCTTCAAACCCATCAATGGGCATATTTTTTTGGAAGTCAAAATCATCATTATCCACTTATTCAAGGAAAATACTCTTTATTATCTCAACAGAGAGGGGGGGAAAAAGGGCCAAATCGCAGAAATGGATATTGCAATATATTGGGAGCAAGTGAAAATGTTAAACTTGTTTATACGCGTGAAAATTATCCCGCCTCCCGTTTATATGGCTGACAATGACATGTCACCTAATTAATTCTAAGGTTTAAAAGCTGAAATGAGCAACGGTGATTGGTTAAACTGTTTGAAGGCCTATACCCGAACACACTTGCACTTAACCTTTATTTCAATTATATCCAAAAAAAATTTCGTCTCATAAAAAATCTCAAATTTTTACTTCTGTCCTAATTCTACACCGCTTAACACTAAAAAAAAAAAACCTCAACTTATAAGAAGAGGGAGAAGAGAGAGGAAGAGGAGAGTTAGGTAAGAGAAAAAGGAGAGGAGAGGAAAAGAGGGAAAAAAGAAAAGAAGTTAGAGAGAGAAAGAAAAAGAAGGAAAAAGTTAAAGAGAAAAAGAGGAAAAGGAAGGAAGAGAGAGAACAAAAGGAGGAGTAAGAGAAAGAGGAGAGAGAAAAGGGGAAAAGGAGGAAAAAAGAGTAGAAGAAAAAGAAAAAAAGAAAAAGAAGGTAAAGATGAGGGAAGAAAGAGAAAGAAAAAAGAAAGGAGTAGGAGAGAAAGAGGGATAAGAATTAAGAAGAGTTAGGTAAGAGAAGAAAAAAGAGAAGAGGAAGAAAGAAAAATGGAGTAAGAAAAGAGAAGGGGAAGAGAAAGAGAGGGGGGAAAGGAAGAAGCAGAATAGAGAAGAAAGGAAAAAGTAGAAGAAAGAAGAGAGGAGAGTTAGAGGAAGAAGAAAAGAAGTATAAGGGAAAAGAGAGAAATTAGAGAGAAGAAAGGAGGGAGAGAAAAGGAGAAAAAAAGGGAGAATAAAAAAGAAAGGAGAAGGAGAAAAAAAAAGGGGAGAAGGGGGGAGGGTAGAAGAAGAGAAGAAGGAGAGAGAAAGTTAAAGTAAAAAAAAAAGAGAAAAGAGAAAGAATAAGAAAGAAAGGAGGGGCAGAAAAGTTAGAAGTTAAGAGAGAGAAAAGGTAAAAAGAAAAGATAAAGAAAAGAGAGGGAGAAAAAAAACAAGAGAGAGATAGAAGAAAGAGAGCGAAGGAGAGAGAAGGTTAAAAAAGGAATGGAAAAGGATTAGAGAAAAAAGAAAAAAAACCGGAGAGAAAGAGAGAAGAAAAAGGAGAGTTAAAGAAGAAAAGGGGGAAGAAAGAAGAGAAAGAGAGGGGGAATTAGAGAAAGGAAGCGGAAGAAAAGAGGAGAGAAAAGGAAAGAGGGAGAAGAGAACAGAAAGAAGAGTTAGGGGACCATTAGAGAGAAAGAGGTTGAAAAGATTAAGAGGAGAAGAGAAAAAGGAGAGAGAAGGAAGAAAGAAGTAAGAAAAAGAAGAAGAAAGAAAAGAGAGGGAGTAAAAGAGCAAGAAAGAGGAGGTAACATTGAAGGAAGGGCTAATTAAAAAAAAAGAAAGGAAATAGGGAGAGAAAAGGGGTGAGCGAGAGGGAGAGGAAGAGGGGAGAGAGGATAAGAAAAGAGAAAAGGAGAAAAAGAAGGAAAAGAAAGAGAAAAAGAAAGAGAGGAAAAGAAGGGAGAAAGAAGTAAAGTAGGAAGAAGAAGAGAGTAAGAAAGATTAGAGCAAAAAAAGGAAGGAGAAGAGAAGAGAGGATAAAGGACAGAGAAGGAAGAGGAAGGGTGGAAGGAAAGGGAAAGAAGAAGAAGGGAGAAAGAGGGCAAAAAAAAGAAGAAGAGAGTAAAAAAAAAGAAGAGAAAAGAAAAAGGAAGAAAAAGGAATATTAGAAGAAAGAGAGAGAGAGGAAGGAGACCAGAAGGAGAAGAAGAGAAGAAGGGAGGAAGAAGAGAGGAGAGGCAGAAGAGAAATGTAAGAGATAGGAAGAGGTAGAGAAAAGAGTAAGTAGATAAAAGAGAGAAGAAAAAAGAAAGAGAAGAAGAAAGAAGTATTAGAGGGAGAAGGTGAGAAGAGAAGAAAAAAAGGGGCGAGAAGAGGAGAAAAGAAAAAAAAAGAGAGAAAGAAAAGAAAAAAGAGATAAGAAAGATAGAGACAAGAAAGGGAAAGTAGAAATCAAGGAGAAGAGAAGAGAGCGAAAGGAAGAGAAGTAGAAAAAAAAAAAGAGAGAGAAAAGAAAAGTGAGAGGAGGGAGAAAAGTAAGAAGAGAGAGTAAGAAAAGAAAAGAGAGGAAAGAGGGAGAGAAAAAAAGAAAAGAGAGAAGGGAGAAATTAGAGGGGGTTAAGGAGGAGAGAGAAAGAAGGTAAAAAGAGAAGGTAGAAGAAAAGAAAGAGAGAAGAAAAAAGGGAAGAAGAGAGGGAGAAGAAGAAAAAAAGGAGGAAAAAGAGAAAATTTTAGAAGAGAGAGTAGAAGTAGAAAAAAGGGAAAAAAAGGAGGAGAAGGAAGTAAGGAGAAAAGAAAAAGGAGAAGGAAGTAAGAAGGGAAGGAGAGGGTAGGTAGAAAAAGAGGAAGAAGGAAAAAGGGGAAGAGAAAAAGAATAGGTTGAAGGTTAGAAAAGTTAAAAGGAGAGAGAAGAAGAGAGAAAAGGAAAAAAGAAAAAAGAGAGAAGAGAAAGATAAGAAGAAGGGGAGGAAGAAAAAGGGAATAAAAGGAAGGAGAAGAAGAAAGGAAGGAAGGAGAGAGAAAGGAAGGAAGAAGAGAAGAGGAAGGAAAAAAAATAAGAGAGAAGAAAGGGAAGAAGGAGAAGGAGAGGGGAAGAAGAAGGGAGTAAGAGAGCTAAAAAGAAGGAAAAAGAGAAAAATGTAAGAGGAGAGAAGGAGAAAAGAAGAGAGGAGGAAAGGAAAGAGAAGGAAAGAAGAAAGAGGGAAAGAAGTAAGAGAAGGAAAAAAAGAGAATAGAGAGGCCGAAGATAGAGAAGAGGGGGAAAAAGAAAGGAAAAAGGGTAGAAGGAAAAAGAAATAATGTAAAGGAAAAGAGAAGAGACAAAAGAAAAGGACGAAGGAAGAAAGGAAGAAAAAGGGAAATGAAAAAAAAGGGAAAAAGGAGAGAGAGAGGAAAAGAAAAAGTAAAAGAGAAGAATAAAGAAAGAGGGAATAAAAAAAGTTAGGGAAAAGGAAGAGTAGAAAAGAAGGCGTAGATAAGAGAAAGAAGGAGAGAGGAGATAAGAAAAGAGGGTAAGGAAAGGAGGAGAGAAGGAAAAAAGAGTTAGAAAAAAGAAAATGAGAAAGAAGTAAAGAAGAAAGAGAAGGGAGGAGAAAAGAAGAAAGTTAGAAAAAAGATAGGGAGAGTAAGGTAAGAAGAGGGAGAAAAAAGGAAAAAAAGAGTAAAAAAAAGAGGAAGGAGAAAGAAGATGAGGAAGAGAGGAAAGAAAGAAGGGAGAAAAAAAAAAAAGAGAAAAAAGGAAGAAAAAGAAGAGAGAAGGGAAGAAAGAGGAAGAAAAGAGAAGGGGAGAAGAGAAAGAAGAAAGAAGTAAGAGAGGAGAGAAGATAAGAAAGAAAGAAGGGGGAAAAAAGAGAGGTAAAGGGGAGCGAAAGAAGAAGACTAAAGGTAGAGGAAGAGTAAAGGAGAAAGAGAGAGAAGAGAAAGAGGTTAAAAGAGGAGAAAAGAAAGAAGAAGAGAAAAGGAAGAGGAAGAAGGAAGTAATAGATGGAAGAGATAAGAAGAGAATAAAAAAGGAAAAGAAAAAAGAAGAGTAGGAGAAAAAGAGAGAAGAAAGGAAAGAGGAAGAAAGGTAAGAGAGAAAGATAGGGACAGAAAAAAAAAAAGAAAAGAGGAAAGAGAAGAGAAGGTAGAGAAGAAGAAAAGAATAAAAGAAAGAGAGGGAAGAGGAAGAAAAAGATAAAAAAAGAGAGAAAGTAAAAAAAGAAAAAGGAAGATGGAGAAAGGAGGAGAACGGAAAGGAGAAAAAAAAGAAAAGAAAAAAAAATGAGAAAGGGAGGAAAAGTAAAGGAGTAGAGGAGAAGAAGAAAAAAGGAAAGAGAAGGAAAAAAAGAGGGAGAAAGAAAAAAAAAGAGGAAAGTAAGAAGAGAGAAGAAAGAAGATGTTAGTAGGAAAGAGGAAAAAGGAAAAGAGAAAAGAGAGGTAAAAGGAGGAAAAGAGAAGTTAAAGGAAAAAGAAAGAAGAGAAGAAGGTAAGAAGAGAGAGAAAAAGGAGGGTGAGGAAAAAAAGAAGAAAAAGAGAAAAGGGAAAAGAAAATAGGAAAAGGAGAAAAGGAGAAAAGGAATAAGAGAAGACAAAGAGAGTATAAGGTAAGTAAGGAGAAGAAGGAGAGCAAAAAGAGGAAAAAGAGAGAAAGGATAGAGGAGAAAGAAAAAAAGATAAAAAGAAAGAGAAGAGAGAGAAAGAGTTAGGGAAAAAAAAAAGGTAAGAGAAAAAGAGCGAAAAGACAGAGAGAAAGAGAAGGAAGAAAAAGAAGGAAGAAGGGAAGAAAAAAGAAAGGAGAGAAAAATAAAGAAAAGAGGAGAGGAAAAGAAGAAAGAGGTTAGAAGGAAAGGAAAGAGAGAGAAGGAAGAAAAAGGGAAAAGAAGAGAAGAAGGAAAGAGGGAGAGAGAGAGGAAGGAGATGAAGGGCTAAAGAGAAAAGAGAAAAAAAGAAAATATAGGAGGAGAAAAAGAAAAAAGAGAGGAAAGAGGAGAAGAAAAGAGTAGAGGGAAGAGAGTGAAAGGGAAGGAGAGCAAGAAGAGAGAAAGGAGAAGAGGGAAAGGGAGGGAAGAAAAGAAAGAAGAAAGGTAAAAAGAGGAAGGAAGAGAAAGAGAAAAGAAGAAGGAAGGAAAAAGAAAATAAGAGGAGAGAAAAAAGTAAGGAAGAAGGGGAGAAGAAAAGGAGGGAGAAGAAAGGTTTAAGAAGAGGAGGAGAAAAATAAAAGAGGAAAAAAGAAAAGAAAGAGTAAAGTAAGAGAAGATTAGAAAGAAAAGAGTAAAAGTAGGTAGAAGAAAAGAGAGGAGGGAAGAAGGAGAAAATAAAAGTAGGAGAGAAAAATAGAAAGAGAAAAGAGAAAAGAAGAAGAGAAGAAGTTGAGGAAGGAAGAGAGGAGAGAAAGAAAAGCCAAGGGAAAGAGAGAGAGAAAAGAAAAAAAGAAGGAGAGAAGGAGGAGAAAGAGAGAAAAAGAGAAATTAGGAAAGAAAAAGGAGAAAGAGAAGAAAGAAAGAGAAGAGGAGTAAATTGGAAAGAGGGAAGAAGAGAAAGAAGAAGGAAAGAGGAAAAAGAAAGGAGAGAGTAAGAGAGGAGAAGAGATCCAAAAAGAAGATCAAAGGAAGAAATTAAAAAGGGGAGGATAAAGATTAAGAAAAGATATTGAGAGATTAAGAAGAAAGAAGAAAAGAAAAAGAAAGGAAGAAATGAAAAGGGAAAAAGCTAGGAAAGAGAGAGAAAAAAGAGCAGAAAGAGTAAGATGAGAAAGAATAAGAGTTGATAGAAAGAGAGATTAGAAAGAAAAAGGAAGTCAGAAAGGAGAGGAAAAGGAGGAAAATAGAGAAGAAAAGGAAGGAGAGAAAAGGAGAAATTAGTAGAATAAGGGTAGGAAAGAATAAGAAAAGAAGAAGAAAGAGAATTAAAAGTAGTAGAGAAAGTAAGGAAAGATTTTTTAAAAAAGGAAAAAAAGGAGTTAAAGAAGAAGTGATAAAGAAAGAAGAGCAAGGAGTAGGAAAGAAGGAAGGGGAAGAAGAGGAGAAGAAGTATGAGAAAAAAAAAAGAACATTAAAAGCTTTTACCCTATTCTATTATCGGCTAATACCCAAAAAAATCATAACTTTAACGTTTTTTTTTTGGGTAAAGGATCATAACTTTAACGTTTGTCCCAATTATATCCAAAACTTCTTTTTGTCTCAAAAAAAATTCAAGCTTTTACTTTTGCCCAATTATATCACGTTAGCCTTATGTTTATAATTACCGTTAATTAATTATAAGTGGCATTTCACATTATTAAAGAATTACATTTCAACAAAACCAACATAAAAAAACTCAGCAACTTCTCTTCTATTATCTGCTTCCTCTACATATTGCCAGGAGATACAGAGTCATTCAAGACGGTGCGTTTCAGATTCTCCATGGCACTCAACATTCCAAATAACAGCTAAATGTGGAGATTTGATTATCTAGACAAATGATCTCAAATCTCGTCATCCTTGAAAACTGCTTTTTTAATTTTAAAGATTCATTAGTAAGATCGGTGAGAAAATTAGGACTACGTAAGATTAACTAATAATGATTATAGACGAAAGGCTAGTGGTGGTAGAATTGGGCCAAAAATAAAAGTTTGATATTTTTATGAGATAATTTTTTTTTGGACATAATTGGGACAAATACTAAAGTTAAGGGTTTTTTGGATATCAGACTGGTAGAATTGGGACAAAAGTGAAAGTTGTGGAACTTTTATAAGACAAAAAAAAGTTTTGGATATAATTCGTACTACGGCCAAAGTTGGGGTTTTATGAGACAATTTTTTTTAAATATAATTAGGATAAAGGCTAAAGGTTGAGTTTTTTTGGGTATTGGACCGATGTGGAAGTCCCCACGACTTCTCAACTAACACTATTTAATGTAATTCCAAACTATTAGTAATAGCTTATGTATAAGGAAATTGCCTTGAAGTACATTATAATTCCTCATAGCCTTAATCTCACAAAATTAAGGGTTCGTTTGCTTCGCGAAAAACGAATGTTTTGGAAAAAAAATTCTTAAAAATGATCGATTGTATTGTTTACAAAAAAATGAATGAACAAAAAGCACTTTCATCGTGTACAAAAATATTTAAATATAAATTGTTGTCGGTAATAAAAAAATAGTTTTTATTTACTAATCATTTCAAGCGTTACAAGCGATCATTTTAAGAAAATTATTTCTTAAATAGTTCATTTTTCGCGAAACAAACATATCCTAAACCCATCTCGTAATCCTAAACTGCAACCGATTTTTAAGCCTTATTGGTGAAAAAAAAAACGAATGGAAGGACCTATTAGTCCTGTCCAACCGTTGTCCGTAAGTTCGCTATGCAAATCGATTCACCCAAAAACCCTAATCGCCGATTATACTGAAAATCGATGCAAACTACAAACCCAAATTGCCACAAAAAAAAAGAGATAAAAATTGCACATCGCACGTTGTTAAGTGAGACGGACGATTAATGTAAGCCATTGCCATTTTGTGTTAAACGTTTGATCCCAATGCAACACATTTGTTAATGGACGAAAATGCCCGCACAACATGTACACTGAATGGATATCGCAATGGTGACCGGAATTTTAGCTTTAGAGTCGCATCGCTCCATATACGTGCAAACAAGTTTAAGCATCCTTAGCATTGCTCTCTTTAAAAATGCGAATATGCATCAATTTAGACGGTCTCTTTGGGCCGAGAAACTCTGGCGAGCCCGTTGACATAGTACGGAGCTAGGAAGTCGGCCCACTGAGCCCAATTCAATTTCACATCGAAACCCGGAATTGGCCTTGTATGACTCACGAATCCTAGACTAAGCTTTGAAGTAGGATGTTGGAAAAATAATTTCGATTCACGTAGAGATTCAGCGCCTTGGAGTTTAGGAGATCGGACCGCCTCCTACACGTCAGTGCGGAGTTAGATTTAGTGCCTCTGACTTCGGGAGATCAGACAGCCTTTCCCATTACAATGCCCGTGTCTTCACACGATTTTATCTTGATAATTGGATCCTAGCGATCTTCATGTCGTTGCGTAGATAGAAGAACGTAAAAGAGGCGAGATGCTAATCTCAGGCTAGACCCGTCGAGGAAGGCGCGTGTTTAGCCACGTAACACGCTCATGATTTCGTATGAATATCGTTTGATGATGACCCTACGAATAAGAAAATTACTTGTGTTCACGTTAAGCTCACGATTCTTTCGAAAGGAAAATGCTCTAGCTTTTAAAAGGGTAATTGAAATGCTTTATTATTTTTCAATTTTCTTTATAATTCAGTCATTTATTTATTTTATCTATGCTTATGTTCACAGCACTGGAGTTAAGGAGTAGAAGACAAAATTAGAGATATACAAATGCAAACTTCCCGCACGTGAGCTACAACCTCCTCTCCCCATCAGCTCACCCAAAAAGCGTGCTAGAGCGGTCCCCGTTCCACAATCCCATTGACCTTACCTTACACACTCCATCCCTGTCAGTCACGGGTCCACGTGCCATTATTGGTTGTCACCCTAGCAATCCCCGCAACCGCAACAAAACCCAACTCCCCCCTCCCTCGATCCACGTGTCTTCTTCCCATTGGGTGGGGCTCTAGCATTCTAGCCCTCGCCTCACTGGAACCGAACCGCCACGCCCCAGTGGTTCGGGGGGCAGAAATAATTAAAAGGAACCTGGGTCGGGGGGTGCGTAGTTAACCACGGTTAGGGACGCGATTAACCGGGGTTAGAGTGGGGGTTGGTTTGTGTTGGGCAAAAAGTCACCGGCAAAGGTGGAGGTGTTCCGGCACTGGGCCCCCCTGTCGTGTCACAGGCCCGCAAATTCTGTGGCTGTAAAGCAAAGTTATCTTGCTTATTAATTCCCGAATTGATGTGTTTGTTTAATTTTTAATTTTTAATTTTTTCTCTTTCGTCCCACCACCACCGTCGCTTTCGACCTACTCGTGCACATCCTCGCGTTGGAAATTCTATGTTCCCTCAAGAAAAAAAAAAAAAGAATTTCGATACCAAAATCTCAAAACTTATACGATTAGTATCACGAAAAACTCTAAATTAATATATATGTGATAAATTTACCTTAAATTATTTTTGGACCATAAAAAATCATAAACTGATATACCTTTAATAAATTATCAAAACTGATACACATGTGATAAATTTACCGTCGATTTTAGTTAAATTTTATTGTCTAATTATTGAGTTGGATGATACGTAACAATTATCGGATGTACACGTTGGGATTTTCACCCTCTATTGTATTAATTTGAAATTTTTTCGTAGTATTAATCCAATTAGCGAAAACTAACGGATTTAACGAAAATCAGTGAAGGATAAATCTATCACATGTGCACCAATTTTGAGTTTTTCATGATCAAAATAATTAGTTTGTGGTAAATTTATTATATATGTACCGGTTTAGAATTTTTGGTAGTCGAAAAATAAATTTGGGATAAATTTATCACAAATACACAATTTGAGATTTTTTATAGTCAAAAAAATAATTTGAGGTAAATTTGTAATAGATATATTAATTTAATATTTTTTCGTGATATTAACCCAAACTTATAAATGTGATATATTTATCCTTTGTCAAAATTGTGCTAATGAGAACAGTTAAAAATCCACCGGCATGGACGCCAGAAAGAACGGCGTCCCACGCCCCACGTGGCTTAAGTGAGATAAAAGCAAAGTAATTTGATTGAAAAATCATCTGACCAAGGGGGTAAATGTGTCGCCTTGAGCGTATTTTGAGGTTTTTAATGTCGTGAAAAAAAAAAACAGACTTAAATGTTCGTAATTCGGAATTTTTTTAATGACTTTTCCCCTTTAAAATCTAAAAACAACTTTCGTGTCTTTCCCATCGAAATACGCGCGGGTTTGCGAACTACAACGTTTCGGACAAATTGGCATCGAACCCCACCCTAAACCACACCAGCAAAGACCTCAGCCTCGATTCGAGCGACTTCCACGTGTCTTGTTAAGCATCGATTAGCCGCAAATTAAACTGTGCTTTGGATGCTAATTAATCCCACGGCACGATCCGAGAATTACGATGTTTTTCCGGGGGCTTCGGAAGTGACGTACAGGGTGAGGCGACGGTGATGATAGGCGGGCTGGCCAGCACGTCGCATGAGTGGATGTGCCCCGAGCGTGCCAGACCCGTTCGCAGCAGCTCATGATGTTTGCTTTCGGACCAAACATGACATCGTACCTCTATTATTATAATCCCCTACTTTTCCTTTTTACTGCCCCTACTGCCCCCTACACATATGCTTAGGGATAAAAAATCGGACCTCACCAAGGTCAATTTTTTTTTAAAGTAACTTAATATTTACTTATTAAAAAAGTTTCTTAGTGCAATGCCCATCACTTAATGAAGCTACAGTAGGTTCCGACCTAAGTCGTAATTGTCTTGATGCAATGCAAGGAAAATATTTTCTTCAATAAAATGATCGATGAGCAAATAATTATGATGTATTTTTCTTTGTGCATGTTACCAATCTAATGAAATCGCCTAGAAGTCGGACCAAATCGGGAACCGATCATCCCTACATATACTTATATATATACGAGTTTTATTGAGTCATTGACAAGCGGTATTTTTTTTAAAAATTATTTTTTGAAATTGGTTAGGTCTGCACATTTAGTGTGTGCACGCGACTTTGGATCAAAGTAATTTGCATGCGATTGGTTGGTGGCGGGTTTGAATGTGTGGCTTTCTCGTCTAGAAATCGCTTGACTTTCTACGTCGGCCCCGGAGCATTCTCGGAATACCTATATCTGCAGCTGGGGCACGACTTGTGTATTTAGGGAATAGTTGTTAATTTATTAAGCATGCTTAAAAGAGGGAATTTATGGCTTTTTAAGCGTTGGCGATGCTTATCATCACGAGGTCGGTGCATTTTCATTTTTGGTAGGATTGATAATTCCTTATTGGTTTGCTAACAGAATTCCATGCAGGATTTCATTAATAAGTTACCCTCGATGCACTCGTTAAAAACCCGAATAAGAATTCTAAAATATCCGTTTCTTTGCGTTGCGTGTGTATATACATAATCAATACATGGAAAAAAATAAAATATTTTAAATCAAATAACATTTTCGATAGGATTGAGCAAAAAGAATCGACCGGATCAAGAATCTTCTGTTCGGTTCATGGTTCCATAAAATTAGAATCGGTAATTATCGGTTTGATTCCCCGGTTCTTGGGGTAGAGCCGCCCATCCGAACAGCTCGAGTCAGATCGACTATTTTTTTTCTTAATTTTGATTTTATTTCTTAATTTTTAGAATAAATCATTTAAACTCTTAATTATTAGGGGTATCTCCACACACTGACGGTGTAAATATGTGTTTCAAACACATGCAATCGATTCCACCAGACCCCTTGGGAATAGGATCGAACCTGATCCGGTTTCATGTGCCTCCGGGTTTGTCCTAGTTCTCGGTTCTAGAGTGGGGCCGAACGGACCGATGCCTTTTAATTTCATTGGCACTATTTTAAGAAAGTAAATAATAAGCAAATGTGTATAATTAATGGAGAGAGAAAGTGAGAGATAGATGTCGCGATCACTGCCCGGCAAAGCATCTTAAAATGCCGCTTTCCTGTCCCCCTATTCAATCGCACAATTCAACTCCCCTGTTTTCCTCTGTCTAATCCCCATTATTATTTTATCTTTCTTACCCACTTTTGTCTTTTCCTTCTCTCTCTCTCTCTCCCAACCAGTAAATGCTTCTTTGGGTGACTTTCCCTTCTTTTCTCATTATTCTTTTTTAATGGTGGGTTCCAAACTTTTGCATTCCCCCTTTTGCCCTATAGTTGTTGGGGGCATGGATGGTAAAA
>JAGVVM010008405.1:0-30272 GCA_019149425.1 Psidium friedrichsthalianum
TGTACTATTAAAGAAAGCTGTGACTAGAAACAAAAAGAGTGTTCTCGTTGTACGTGAGTTGCATAAGAAATTGAACTTTGTATTGATTCTCTGCAAGAATTCCAAGCTTATGTTGTCTCACCACAAAAATACGGATCATTTCACCTCATGACAGTAGAGATCATATGCCTTGGGCTAAAATTGTGGCTGGCCTTATTGCAAATGCCAGGGATGCATGATGCACATAACTGGACTTAATGATAGCCCAACATGATGAGAATTATCCTCAAATCTATTTTTGGTAAACTTTGGTCTGAGCTTGCAACCTCTGTGGCTGCAGTAGCACCTACAAAGCTGCCATGCTCGATAAAGCTTGGTATGGCCATATGACTAAGCATGGCCACGGTTTCAGAGCCATCCATTTCGGTTCATGAACTAGCGACGGTTTCCGATTCCAAATTTGGAAGAATCGGAGGTTCCAGGCTGGTTCAACGACTAGGAACCGTCGAATCACCAATTGTTCCGAATCGCTATTTTTTTTTCAAGGTTTTGAATTTAAAAATTAAATTTTGATAAATTTTAATAAATTTATAATCAAGGGCGCGCATGACAACCATTCTGTTCCAAAATAATTTCTGGAACAGAAATAGATTTTTCTATTTCTGCCAGAAACAAAAATTTTTTGTTTCTGGTTTTGGGCCAAAATCTATTTCTGGAACAGTTTTTTGTTCCAGAAATAGAAAAATAGATTTGCATTGCCAAACGAGTTTCTGTTCCAAACCTATTTCTGGAATAGGTTTGGAACAGAAATAGAGAAACAGAAATATTCTCATGCGCGCCCCAAATTATCAAATAATGAATTATGAAATGAAAGAAAGTAATGAATTATAAAAATATGAAATAATGTATTATTAAATAAAAATAATAATCAAATGTAGGGGAAAAAAGGGAGGGGAAAGAGGCTTAACATAATGATTTATCATTAAATGCCTACATATCTTCTTGGGTATAGAAGAATCAAAACTCATATAGTTCTCTTGCCTTTGATAACTTCATATTTATCT
The DNA here is from genome assembly GCA_019149425.1 of Psidium friedrichsthalianum. NCBI lineage: Eukaryota > Viridiplantae > Streptophyta > Magnoliopsida > Myrtales > Myrtaceae > Psidium > Psidium friedrichsthalianum. Next base: position 1,044 of record JAGVVM010008405.1, read on the forward strand.
CATCTTCAATCATCGCTACCTGTTCTTGTACTGGTGGTGGTAGTATCTCCGTTATCAAAGAATTCGGCTTCATTATTGTAATCTATCTCTTGTTGTTTATATTGAGCTTAGCTTAAAACTCCACTGATTCAGGAGTTAATTTTTAACGTCGTTCATCCAAAATATTACCTCAAGTGCTAGATGCTTATTCTATTGCAATTAATGAACAATAGGTTGCTAAAATTTATTTTGCAATCATAGCAACAATTGGGTATTAGGTAGAATGCCTATTCTACCAATCTAATATTTTAAAATTTATGCTACCTTGAGATTCATCAAACTCAAAAAAAAAATTGATTCGATAGCTCTCTATTTCAGAATTACTTCATATTATTTCATTTTCCTTTTTTACCTACGTATCAAAAGTCGTTCTCTTTACTAATTTTATCTATGTTCCCACTTTGTAAGTCACTAGATCGAGAAGATCCACATCCACTATCACCAATTATATGTTCTACAAATTCATTATATAATTTTATTATTATGTTTTTAACCATTGTTTGTATAGCTCTAATATTTACTGTTTCAATTAAATGTTCAAATTTGTTTTGCAATCAGGTTCAACCTCAAGTGAGTCATCATGGGTCTTACTTTGAGGAATGGACAGACCAGACAATCGTGACTTTCTTTCTTGCCTCTTTCTCTTTATTGCTTGAGCCCGAGCTTCAAAGTGAGAGCCTTCCCTGCTTCACCCATTCATTACCATCAACCGGCTGTAAACATTTATAATACTTATTCAAATAATCATCTAAACAATCTAATTTATAACATTGATCAAAAACATAAGCAATTGAATAAATAATATGAATTTTCTCATAATAATGTAGTCATTTTGTTCGCATTGCTTTAATCACCTAAATTCTCATCATTTATTTTTTTTCAAAAAATTCAACAATATTAATATATTCTACTAAAAATAAATGCATAGTAGGATAATAACACAAACAAAATATAAGTTGCATAATCAAAAACTTTTAAAATATCTAAAATTTTATTGCAACTATCTCATTTTTATGGTATAAATTAATTTGAGTTACATTATTTGAAATAGATTAACATAATAAATATTTATATGCAAACTATTCATTAAGCAATTCGTTTACTCTACAAAATTTTGCCAATTCTTTCATTAATTAGGGATGTTTTTATAAATATTGAATTGCTATTTTCATTGGGTTGAGAAAAATTTGAAAATTTTTTAAACTATCTTGTACACATAAATTAAAAACATGATAACACATCTAATGTGAAAAAATTATCCACAAAAAATGGTTTACAAATCTTTTCTAGTTCAACAATTGAAGTAGTATTTGACGCTGCATTATCAAAATCAATTGAAAATTTTTATTAAGCAAATAATATTCTCCTAAATTTACCTAATTAATCTATAAATATTATTTTTCGTATGCCTATCATAAAAAATTATAAATGCAATAAATTTTTTTGAATATTCCAATCATCATCTATCTAGTGACATTTTATACCCATATACAAATTAGTTTGCCAATGATCACTCCAAATATCACTACCTATATGCACATGTCTATTAAATTCATAAAAAAAAATTTAAATATTTTTTCATTTTTTAGAAAGATTTATAATTGCGTGTTTAAGTATATTTCTAAAAACATTTTTCTTGTGGAGCACATACATTTTGTATATATTGATTAAAATCAAAATTTTTATCAAAACTAAATGGTAGATGTTCAACGGAAACAAATTTACCTAATTCTTCTTTATAAGTTTTCTCATTAAAACGAAATAAAACAAAAATGTTAGGATTGGCGTACCCAAAAATTTGTTATTGGTTGGTGTCAATTCCCACTTTGGTTGGAATTTTTGATATAAGATGCCAATTAAATATTTCATATCCTTATCCACCTGTTTATTTGTATATTATACCATAATATTTACAAATTATTCATACATTTTTGACATTTTTCAAAATTTTTAACTTTCGTGAAGTGCTCTCATATGTTAGATGCACCATTTGTTGTTAACATTTTTTTGACACTGGTATAAAGATCAAGACTCTCTTGCTTGTGGACTTGCTCCATATTAGAGAAAATATGGATTTCATCATCTACATCACTCCCCAACTGTATAATCATGAGGATTAAGATAATCGGATTCTTCCATTGTGCTCCTACTATTAGCTCTATTTTCATTTGCCTTTTTTTAGATATATAAAAAATATACATGGTATAATGCAAAAAATATAAGGTATGAAAAAAAATTTGAAATAAGAAATTATTAAAGAAGAAAATAAAGAAAGAACATTAGAAATTAGAAATTGAGAACGTAATTGAGACTTGGAGTTATAGATAATTTGAGAGAATTTGTGTGAAAAAATGAAAGATAAAAGAGGTATTTATAATTTTTTATCATACAAGTTTTTTTTTTAATGTTGGCCGTTGGCTTCCAATGGCTTTGAATAGCTTAAAATCATCAGTTTCGATTTTAAACCGTTGAACTGATCATGGGCCGATTTCGAGTTTGATCGGGCCGGTTTTGGCCTAAACCTATCAGTGGCCATGTCTACATATGACTATGGAAGATCCCTGTGAGATCCTTGTGTACCTCTTCATTCAGAAAGTTATCGCTTAACTTTTTATGTATCCATCTTCAGATATATTCTTATATAGTTAATGTGATATGCTTTTCCATCATCCAGATTTGAAATGGTGCATGCATGACGACCCGAAGAGCTACTGTATTTTATGAGCACATGAAATGCTTGGACGCGTTACTTTCACTTGCAAGTCCTTGTTTTTTGACACACTACTTTACAGATCTTTGAGGAAGTAATGTATGGTAGTTATGGTCACAGGCTGGGGATCATCGGTTTCGATTCATGAATCGGCGGCTTCAATTCCAATTTAGGTGTAATGGGAATCGAGCCTTAAGTAGCGGCTCCAGTTTCGATTTTGAACTAATGGTTATGAGCTGATTTCGAGCCTTGTTTCGGTTCAAAAATGAAAATGGAAACTTCAATTTCAGTTACGGTTTTTAAGTTTAAAATTAATTATAATGAAATTATAATTAATTGTAATTAAATTATTAAATAATGAATTATAAAATAAAAGAAAATGATGAATTATAAATTTTTGACATAATGAATTATCAAATACAAATGTAATCAAATTAAAGAAAAAGAAAAAAAACGAAGGAGGAGGGGGCTTTAACTTAATGATTATCATTAAGTACCGACATATCTTCTTGGGGATAGAAGAATCAAAACCTATGTAGTTCTGTTACCTTTGATAACCATACACTATACTTACCTCATCTTCAATCGTTACTACTCGTTTTGGTATCAGTGCATGTGGTATCTCCGTCATGAAAGAATTCGGCTTTATTATTGCAATCTATCTCTTATTGTTTATATTGAGCATTTGTTTAATCATCAACACAAACTTGAGCCTCTATCAAATCGGGTGCTAATCTTAAATGTCGTTTTTCTAAAATGTTGCTTCCAGCGCTATATACTTATTCTACCGCAACTGTTCAACAAGGGTTGCTAAAGTTTTATTGTTACGTTTCTAGCAGTCCCGGGCGCTCGTCACATACATAAAAACATGTCATACACGCAACATAAGAAAATAATTTAAACGGCGCCCTAGATCATCATAGAAATCATTGTATACTTTAATCGAAAATCAGATTTTCTAAAGCAAGTTTAGAACATACTTGGAACATAAGTTGAATTCGGCTCTGCTTCTCTGTCCTTGAGCCCAAGAGGTGTCGAGCCTGTAGTTCGGACACGCCCCGACACCCGTGCGACCTTGAAGACGGAGATTCAGAAAAACGGCACTCGGATTATGCTAGTAATCCTCGTGGCATCTCAACCCGAACCCTTCGTTTTCAACTAATGGAAACACAAACTTTGTGTATCCGATTGATCGATCCTCGAGCTCACTTTCTCACAAAATTTGACACATATATGTGTGACTTTCACACGATTCTAACCCCTAAACTTGAGGTCCCAACCTCTATTTATAGAGGATGAGTAAGGAGAGAATGAGAGGGAGGGGCGGTATAAACCGACCCTCATTAAGCCGCCTCACGTGGCGACCAATAGGAGGCCGCCACGTGGACTTCCAGTTGGCCCATATAGCGAACTAGACTCTGGTCAAAGGAAGTCAACCGCCTTTGATCAGCCATGTGGGCCCCGCCCATAGGGTGGTGGTCATAGGCGGCAATTTTGCGACCTTTGACCAGCCCCTCGGCCTGTCTTGGGCGCCCATTTGGGCAACCCAAATGACATCGTTTTTGGCGGCGATCCTTATCCACGGGCTCTAGATATCTAGCTTCAAGTCACTCGAGTTTCGTAATCAAATCACGTCGTTTTGATGAATGTCAAACTTTTCTTCCAATATCTAGAAAACCCCCATCCCCTGATTGCTGCGTCCAAGAGGAGATCTATTCAGAAACTTTTGACATATCAAAACGACGTGATTTGATTACGCCCTCTCGTGGACTTGAAGTCTAGAATATCTAGAGCCCGTGGATAAGGATCGCCGCCAAAAACGATGTCATTTGGGTTGCCCAAATGGGCGCCCAAGACAGGCCGAGGGGCTGGTCAAAGGTCGCAAAATTGCCGCCTATGACCACCACCCTATGGGCGGGGCCCACATGGCTGATCAAAGGCGGTTTGACTTCCTTTGACCAGAGTCTAGTTCGCTATATGGGCCAACTGGAAGTCCACGTGGCGGCCTCCTATTGGTCGCCACGTGAGGCGGCTTAATGAGGGTCGGTTTATACCGCCCCTCCCTCCTCATTCTCTCCCTTACTCATCCTCTATAAATAGAGGTTGGGACCTCAAGTTTAGGGGTTAGAATCGTGTGAAAGTCACACATATATGTGTCAAATTTTGTGAGAAAGTGAGCTCGAGGATCGATCAATTCGGATACACAAAGTTTGTGTTTCCATTAGTTGAAAACGAAGGGTTCGGGTTGAGATGCCACGAGGATTACTAGCATAATCCGAGTGCCGTTTTTCTGAATCTCCGTCTTCAAGGTCGCACGGGTGTCGGGGCGTGTCCGAACTACAGGCTCGACACCTCTTGGGCTCAAGGACAGAGAAGCAGAGCCGAATTCAACTTATGTCATCCAAGTATGTTTCTAAACTTGCTTTAGAAAATCTGATTTTCGATTAAAGTATACAATGATTTCTATGATGATCTAGGGCGCCGTTTAAATTTATTTTCTTATGTTGCGTGTATGACATGTTTTTATGTATGTGACGAGCGCCCGGGACTGCTAGAAACGTAACAATAAACTTTAGCAACCCTTGTTGAACAGTTGCGGTAGAATAAGTATATAGCGCTGGAAGCAACATTTTAGAAAAACGACATTTAAGATTAGCACCCGATTTGATAGAGGCTCAAGTTTGTGTTGATGATTAAACAAATGCTCAATATAAACAATAAGAGATAGATTGCAATAATAAAGCCGAATTCTTTCATGACGGAGATACCACATGCACTGATACCAAAACGAGTAGTAACGATTGAAGATGAGGTAAGTATATGGTTATCAAAGGTAACAGAACTACATAGGTTTTGATTCTTCTATCCCCAAGAAGATATGTCGGTACTTAATGATAATCCATTAAGTTAAAGCCCCCTCCTCCTTCGTTTTTTTTTCTTTTTCTTAAATTTGATTACAATTTGTATTTGATAATTCATTATGTCAAAAATTTATAATTCATCATTTTCTTTTATTTTATAATTCATTATTTAATAATTTAATTACAATTTAATTATAATTTCATTATAATTTAATTTTTAAACTTAAAAACCGTAACTGAAATTGAAGTTTCCATTTTCATTTTTGAACCGAAACAAGGCTCGAAATCAGCTCATAACCATTAGTTCAAAATCGAAACTGGAGCCGCTACTTAAGGGCTCGATTCCCATTACACCTAAATTGGAATTGAAGCCGCCGATTCATGAATCGAAACCGATGATCCCCAGCCTGTGACCATAACTACCATACATTACTTCCTCAAAGATCTGTAAAGTAGTGTGTCAAAAAACAAGGACTTGCAAGTGAAAGTAACGCGTCCAAGCATTTCATGTGCTCATAAAATACAGTAGCTCTTTCGGGTCGTCATGCATGCACCATTTCAAATCTGGATGATGGAAAAGCATATCACATTAACTATATAAGAATATATCTGAAGATGGATACATAAAAAGTTAAGCGATAACTTTCTGAATGAAGAGGTACACAAGGATCTCACAGGGATCTTCCATAGTCATATGTAGACATGGCCACTGATAGGTTTAGGCCCAAAACCGGCCCGATCAAACTCGAAATCGGCCCATTGATCAGTTCAACGGTTTAAAATCGAAACTGATGATTTTAAGCTATTCAAAGCCATTGGAAGCCAACGGCCAACATTAAAAAAAAAACTTGTATGATAAAAAATTATAAATACCTCTTTTATCTTTCATTTTTTTCACACAAATTCTCTCAAATTATCTATAACTCCCAAGTCTCAATTACGTTCTCAATTTTCTAATTTCTAATGTTCTTTCTTTATTTTCTTCTTTAATAATTTCTTATTTCAAATTTTTTTTCATACCTTATATTTTTTGCATTATACCATGTATATTTTTTATATATCTAAAAAAAGGCAAATGAAAATAGAGCTAATAGTAGGAGCACAATGGAAGAATCCGATTATCTTAATCCTCATGATTATACAGTTGGGGAGTTGATGTAGATGATGAAATCCATATTTTCTCTAATATGGAGCAAGTCCACAAGCAAGAGAGTCTTGATCTTTATACCAGTGTCAAAAAAATGTTAACAACAAATGGTGCATCTAACATATGAGAGCACTTCACGAAAGTTAAAAATTTTGAAAAATGTCAAAAAATGTATGAATTAATTTGTAAATATTATGGTATAATATACAAATAAACAGGTGGATAAGGATATGAAATATTTAATTGGCATCTTATATCAAAAATTCCAACCAAAGTGGGAATTGACACCAACCAATAACAAATTTTTGGGTACGCCAATCCTAACATTTTTGTTTTATTTCGTTTTAATGAGAAAACTTATAAAGAAGAATTAGGTAAATTTGTTTCCGTTGAACATCTACCATTTAGTTTTGATAAAAATTTTGATTTTAATCAATATATACAAAATGTATGTGCTCCACAAGAAAAATGTTTTTAGAAATATACTTAAACACGCAATTATAAATCTTTCTAAAAAATGAAAAAATATTTAAATTTTTTTTTATGAATTTAATAGACATGTGCATATAGGTAGTGATATTTGGAGTGATCATTGGCAAACTAATTTGTATATGGGTATAAAATGTCACTAGATAGATGATGATTGGAATATTCAAAAAAATTTATTGCATTTATAATTTTTTATGATAGGCATACGAAAAATAATATTTATAGATTAATTAGGTAAATTTTAGGAGAATATTATTTGCTTAATAAAAATTTTTCAATTGATTTTGATAATGCAGCGTCAAATACTACTTCAATTGTTGAACTAGAAAAGATTTGTAAACCCATTTTTTGTGGATAATTTTTTCACATTAGATGTGTTTATCATGTTTTTAATTTATGTGTACAAGATAGTTTAAAAAATTTTCAAATTTTTCTCAACCCAATGAAAATAGCAATTCAATATTTATAAAAACATCCCTAATTAATGAAAGAATTGGCAAAATTTTGTAGAGTAAACGAATTGCTTAATGAATAGTTTGCATATAAATATTTATTATGTTAATCTATTTCAAATAATGTAACTCAAATTAATTTATACCCATAAAAATGAGATAGTTGCAATAAATTTTAGATATTTTAAAAGTTTTTGATTATGCAACTTATATTTTGTTTGGTGTTTATTATCCTACTATGCATTTATTTTTAGTAGAATATATTAATATTGTTGAATTTTTTGAAAAAAATAAAAATGATGAGAATTTAGGTGATTAAAGCAATGCGAACAAAATGACTACATTATTATGAGAAAATTCATATTATTTATTCAATTGCTTATGTTTTTGATCAATGTTATAAATTAGATTGTTTAGATGATTATTTGAATAAGTATTATAAATGTTTACAGCCGGTTGATGGTAATGAATGGGTGAAGCAGGGAAGGCTCTCACTTTGAAGCTCGGGCTCAAGCAATAAAGAGAAAGAGGCAAGAAAGAAAGTCACGATTGTCTGGTCTGTCCATTCCTCAAAGTAAGACCCTATGATGACTCACTTGAGGTTGAACCTGATTGCAAAACAAATTTGAACATTTAATTGAAACAGTAAATATTAGAGCTATACAAACAATGGTTAAAAACATAATAATAAAATTATATAATGAATTTTGTAGAACATATAATTGGTGATAGTGGATGTGGATCTTCTCGATCTAGTGACTTACAAAGTGGGAACATAGATAAAATTAGTAAAGAGAACGACTTTTGATACGTAGGTAAAAAAGGAAAAATGAAATAATATGAAGTAATTCTGAAATAGAGAGCTATCGAATCAATTTTTTTTTTGAGTTTGATGAATCTCAAGGTAGCATAAATTTTAAAATATTAGATTGGTAGAATAGGCATTCTACCTAATACCCAATTGTTGCTATGATTGCAAAATAAATTTTAGCAACCTATTGTTCATTAATTGCAATAGAATAAGCATCTAGCACTTGAGGTAATATTTTGGATGAACGACGTTAAAAATTAACTCCTGAATCAGTGGAGTTTTAAGCTAAGCTCAATATAAACAACAAGAGATAGATTACAATAATGAAGCCGAATTCTTTGATAACGGAGATACTACCACCACCAGTACAAGAACAGGTAGCGATGATTGAAGATGAGATAAATATGAAGTTATCAAAGGCAAGAGAACTATATGAGTTTTGATTCTTCTATACCCAAGAAGATATGTAGGCATTTAATGATAAATCATTATGTTTAAGCCTCTTTCCCCTCCCTTTTTCCCCTACATTTGATTATTATTTTTATTTAATAATACATTATTTCATATTTTTATAATTCATTACTTTCTTTCATTTCATAATTCATTATTTGATAATTTGGGGCGCGCATGAGAATATTTCTGTTTCTCTATTTCTGTTCCAAACCTATTCCAGAAATAGGTTTGGAACAGAAACTCGTTTGGCAATGCAAATCTATTTTTCTATTTCTGGAACAAAAAACTGTTCCAGAAATAGATTTTGGCCCAAAACCAGAAACAAAAAATTTTTGTTTCTGGCAGAAATAGAAAAACTATTTCTGTTCCAGAAATTATTTCTGGAACAGAATGGTTGTCATGCGCGCCCTTGATTATAATTTTATTACAAATTTATCAAAATTTAATTTTTAAATTCAAAACCTTTGAAAAAAAATAGCGATTCGGAACAATTGGTGATTCGACGGTTCCTAGTCGTTGAACCAGCCTGGAACCTCCGATTCTTCCAAATTTGGAATCGGAACCGTCGCTAGTTCATGAACCGAAATGGATGGCTCTGAAACCGTGGCCATGCTTAGTCATATGGCCATACTCCAAGCTTTATCGAGCATGGCAGCTTTGTAGGTGCTACTGCAGCCACAGAGGTTGCAAGCTCAGACCAAAGTTTACCAAAATAGATTTGAGGATAATTCTCATCATGTTGGGCTATCATTAAGTCCAGTTATGTGCATCATGCATCCCTGGCATTTGCAATAAGGCCAGCCACAATTTTAGCCCAAGGCATATATCCATCAGATGAAATGGATCGTATTTTTTTGTGAGCAACATAAGTTTGGAATTCTTGCAGAGAATCAATACAAAGTTCTAATTTTCTTATGCAACTTCACGTACAACGAGAACCCTCTTTTTTGTTTCTAGTCACAGCTTTCTTTAATAGTACATACATATGTATCTATATATATGCACACACAGTTATATCCAAAATTTTATCTCATAAAAATCCCAAACTTTTACTTTTATTATAATTCTACGGGTTTAATACTAAAAAAAGACTCAACTTTAATATTTAGAGAAAAGCAATCAATAAAAGAGAAGTTCGAGGATTTTTTTCATGTCTGCTTGGCTGAGGTATAATTTATTTACGACATGAAAATGCCACATTTAATTAACCAATGGTGATTATGATGGAAAACTAATAGAGGTAGAATTAGGATAAAAGTAAAAGTTGAAGATCTTTTTGTTGCGACCCTAAAAAATTTGTTCATTGAGTTCGATCGGGTGAACGGATTATCAGGTTAATTGGATTAACTAACATAATACGGACCCTTCCAAATCCTACCGAATCGCAACTTTGGTTTTTGTTCAAATGATTTCAGAATTTAGAGTCGTCACTATCATTTTTGGTAGGTCGATTAGAAACCTAAGTAAATTAGTGGGAGAACTAAATTACTTATACGAGCCAGAGATTATGAGTTCCGGGACTTGGTTACACTAGTTATTGAAACTAATGCCCTTTCGGTACCTTAATTTCATAGATATTCTAATTTGGCAACTTAGGCTTGGTTTACTCCTAAGGTTCTAGTGAGGTGATTTCTTTTTATATTTTCACTTTTTAGATGGAATGCATGTGAATGTCATTTTTTTTGGTATTTTCAAAGCATTAAAAATTCCTGAAGCCGAAAGAGGGAGTGAGCTAACGACTTCTGTGCAGTGTTGCGACCTCCAGCAGGTGGCTCGGCCTACTCATTCTGGGGTCTGATGATTCAAAAATTAAATTGCGGAAAGTAAATTTAGCAAATAATGGACCTCCAACAGGAAGGCTCTACCTAGCTTGGCCTACCTTTTCTAGGGTTTAATAGTGCAAAAATTAAATTGCAGAAATTAATGCGGTAAATAAAGGACCTCCAACGAGGGATTCGGCCTTAGCTCGCCTACCTATTCTGGGGTCTGATGGTGTGAAAATTAAATTACAGAAATTAAATGCGATAAACAAAGGACCTCCAACGAGGGACTCGGCCTTGGCTCGGTCTACCTATTTTGGGTTTTGATGGTGCGAAAATTAAATTACAGAAATTAATGCGGTAAATAAAGGACCTCTAACGAGGGACTCGGCTTTGGCTCGGCCTACCCATTCTGGGGTTTGATGGTGCGAAAATTAAATTGCAGAAATTAAATGCGGTAAATAAAGGACCTCCAACGAGGAATTCGGCTTTGGCTCAGCCTATCCATTCTGGGTTTAATGGTGCGAAAATTAAATTGCACAATTAAATGCGATAAATAAAGGACCTCCAATGAGGAATTTGGCCTTGACTCGGCCATCCATTCTGGGGTTTGATGGTGCGAAAATTAAATTCCAGAAATTAAATGCGGTAATAAAGGACTTCCAATGAGGGACTCGGCCTACCCATTCTAGGGTTTGATAGTGCGAAAATTAAATTGTAGAAATTAAATGCGATAAATAAAGGACCTCCAACGAGGGATTCGACTTTGGCTCGGCCCATCCATTCTGGGGTTTGATGGTGCGAAAATTAAATTCCAGAAATTAAATGCGGTAAATAAAGGACTTCCAACGAGGGACTCGGCCTACCCATTCTAGGGTTTGATAGTGCGAAAATTAAATTGTAGAAATTAAATGCGATAAATAAAGGACCTCCAACGAGGGATTCGACTTTGGCTCGGCCTACCTATTCTGGGATTTGATGGTGCAAGAATTAAATTGCAGAAAGTAAAGGCAATATATACAGAACCTTCAATGGGTGGGTCAGCCTTCCCATTCTGGGGTTTGGATTTGTTAAGAAAAAAATGTAGAAAATTGTAGTACGAATGCGACATGTGGATATAGAAACATACGAGTACGACATGACATAATCGAAATTTAAATCAATCCATTTGGGTAACGAAATTCTCAAAGATTTTAATGGTTAGGATCGTCACCTGATTGACGGATTTGATTGTCGAATTCGGACCTCGTATCACCTTGTGAATTAAGATTGCGGCTCGAACGATGGGGATGAACTCTTGATTTGTGTTGCTCGATAAAGGAATTGGTGATGATAACCTCCTAGCTTTAAACTTCCACCATCTTCAAAATTCTCTCTCTCTTTTTGGTATTTTCTTTCTCTCAAATTTTTCTTCAATCTCCCAAAACCCTCTCAAATATCCAAAATTTTCTCTCTAAAAAAAAATTCCCCCTCCCAAGCTCACTTCTTCCTCCTTTTATAGCCCACTCATCTATCTCTCATTCTAATTTTTTCACTAACTCTTCCTCATATCATTTTCTTTTCTCTATTCCTATCTTATTTTCTCCATCTGCTCTTCTCCATCTGCTCTTCTCCATCTGCTCTTCTCCATCTTCCTTTTCCATCTCATCTTCTCCATTTTCTCTTCTCTATTCTAATTTCTTCACTAACTCTTCTTTTTGTTATTTACAAAATAATCCCTCAAGTGTTAGGTATTTACACTTTAGTCCCTGAGATTTTAAGTATTTGTAATTTAGTCCATAGAGAAATATTTCTTTAAGTCCAAATCTCCTCACAATTTTCGACACACCTCCCCTATGCTTGGTCGAAATTCACCGCATGTCTAGTTCAATCGCTTGTCAAATTTAAGCTCATTTCTTACCGCTGAAAATAATGCAAAATTCAATTAAAGCCCTTTTGCAAAATTGAGTCATTCTGGGTATAATGGGCCAAGATGAAAATTTAAATATTAGAGAATAATGTCACGACTCTAGAAATGCAAAAATCGAAAATTACAGAGATAAAATGAATTTTCTATATTTTTTTTCATTAATCTAAAAACGAGATTAACAAAATAATTCCCAATTCCAGATTAATTTTTGGAGATTTTATTTGGCCAAAATGAAGAGAAGATTAAAAGAAAAAATACTGACTATTTTTTCATATTTTTGTGCCTCAAATGCTATTATTTATTAAATATTTTCCTAATTTCTGAAAAATATTAAAAAAATGTAAAAATTATTAAAAATTATTTTTTATTCAAAAATGGTTGCCTAAGCGTGGCTAAGGCTTCCAAAGTTGATTTTGCAATTTTTTCATTTTTTGATTTTCTATGAATTTTCGAAAATAAAAATGCTGAAAAATGCTGAAAATATGAAAAATCCTTTTTGGTCAAAATTGGTTCCCTAGGCTTGGCCAAGGTCCCCAAAGTTGATTTTTTAATTTTATGAATTTTATGAATTTTTTTATTAATTTTAAATGAGAAAAGATAATTAAAAATCAGGTGTCAACACTTTTGTGAGACAAAAAAATGGGATATAGTTGGGACATATGTTAAAGTTGAGGGTTTTGATATTAGGCCGGTAGAACTGGGATGAAAATAAAAATTTGGGATAAAATTATGAAAAATGTAAAAATTAAATTTGGGATAAAATTATGACAAATGTAAAATTTGAGGTATTTTATGAGACAAAAAATTTTTGGATATATATTATCAACAAGTGCTAAAGTTGGAATTTTGTTTTGAGTATTGAGCCAAGATGATACTTTAATTAGACCATGTGCCGCTAACTATTTGGTGATAAATGAAACCTTCCATGTCCTTTTTGTCCCTCGTGCAGCTCTTTTTTTTTTGAAGTTTTTTTTTATGCAACAAGTCGGATGTACGCTGGCGATTCCCTTCCCCCTCCCTCCTCTTTTTTTTTTTTTTTTTTTTTTACTTTCGTTTGATTTTTTTGGAGATTTTTAGTGAGAGAAATGAGCCAAACGGCAGCCAAGTCTGGTCTCGTATTTTATGCATAACCAAAGTTCTGAACATTGAAGTATATGGATTGTAAAAATGGTCGCCTTCGTTTCTTTTATAAAAGACTCAGAAGAGAGAAGAGAGAAGAGAGAAGAGAGAAAGTACCTAATTAATTGAAGGAACGGAGGGAGAGAAGAGAGGTGGACCACCCACCAAGATATGACCTGACCATGTGTTCGTCCTTTCCTTTCATTATATGGATTAGACCGAGAGAGATGAGTTTGAACAAGGACAGGGAGACTTGGAGAATGACACTCAAAGCATGCAAATTTTTACTAGTGGGCTGAAAGTTCCACCCCCCCAAAAAAAAAAATTGTAAGTATTTTTCCTTTTAACGCATGCAAAAAGTTTATAATGTCTTTGATTGATTAATGACTTCTTTTTCCATGATACGTCTAATGAGGGGTCGCGTGAATGCGTTATCTTTTGGTTAATAATTAAAGGTGATACGAATGGCGTAAATTCTTGAAATATACTGGAAATGAATTATCTGCATTAATGTTGCTTCAATATCGAAAACTGGATTTTTAATGGAATTAATTTTCTGATTTGAATTGTAAAAGCTATTATTTCAATATAATCATAATAAACATTACATCGGCCTATTTATAGGTTTTGTAATGTATTCCTATCTAAGGTAACATATATTGATTAAGATACACACAATCAAAGATATACGTGTGATTTTGAAAGATATAGAAAATTAATAAAAATATTTTTAAAGAAATTATCTTAAAGAATCAACAAGATAACTATTTGTATTATTAGCTTATTAAAAAGAGAGTCCTCAAGGTCAACGAATTCCAGAGCATCTCGCGTTCTCTTCTCAGTCTCAATCACCTTTTCCTTTTCTTTTACGGTTAATACCACCAAAGATCTCAAACTGATCTACTTACGATAAAATTTATCATAAATTATTTTTTTAATCACCAAAAATTTAAATTTGTACGCTTTTGAGAAATTTACCCAAGACTGATATAATTATGATAAATTTAACCTATCTTAGCTTTTGTTAAATTTTATTGTCAAATTACTGATTTAAATGACATGTGATAATTGCTAATGTACATATTTAGGAATTTAATCCTCTATTTGTTACATTTGTATCAATTTAAGATTTTTTATTGTATTAATTCAATTTAATAAAAATTAATAGGAGGTAAAATTGTCATATTTATACAAATTTAAGATTTTTAGTGGTCAAAATAATTAATTTAGGATAAATTTATTATAAAATATAATAATTTAGGATTTTTGATGATTAAAAAATAATTTAAGGTAAATTTATTATATTTGTAATAGTTAGGATTTTTTTTGTGGTTCAAAAATAATTTGAAATAAAATTAATATAAATATATTAATTTGAGATTTTCGTTTACATACGAAACGGAAAAGATGCGAGACAGACAAAAAGGTTTGCTTTTGCCAAAGACCACCGTCCTTACCCGTGACCCGTTGGCACTCATTAAAGCGCCGATTCCCAACTCAAAAACGCTGCAGATATTTCCATTTTCACTGAAAAGCAAATAGAGGAAGAGAGTCTGGATGGTACGAAACGGCGAAACCCGCGCAGGAATCAGAAAGGGTGGGATAGGAGAGAGTGCAGTAGTAATCCACGGGATCGGATCATCTAATATTGAGATTTTTGTGACATAAATGATATTACTCTAATCACGTCTATTTTTATTTGGACAGTTAAGATTGCGTCACGTTATTTATTGAGGGAGAGGAAAAATATTGACGGAAATTTTTTGAGAGTTCGAAAAATTTGAATTCTAATCTTCTCTCAATCTTGACTATTCGAATGAAAATAGATGGTATGATTTGAATAATATTACCCACGTCACAAACTCTAATATTAAGTAATCCGGTTCCTAATTGAAGACACGTTCGATCGTTGAGTGGCCTCGTGTATTTTCTCAAAACCCTTTAGCTAGAACTGGCGGGGGGCGGGGCTCTCTGCTGTATGCAGAGAGAGAGAGAGTGTCGTGCATTACGGGTCTATCTGTTGCAAGGCACATGGGGACTGGTACAGAATCTACAGATAACTCCCCCTTTTTGTTTTTTTGAAGTTTCTCTCCTACTTTTTGCTCCTTAAGAATGAGGACGGGAGGCTCCCACTCTCTGCACGATTGCTCGCTCCGTCGCTCGAGGGCATTCTGCCCCGGCGCTCGGTTCCAGCCCTCGTTGCCCCCGGACTGCTCCGGCACTCAGCTTGCCCTCTGCTCCGGCCTTCCCTTCCGCCCTCTCTCCGTCGCTCCAGGGCTCTCTGCTCCGGCGCTCACGGTGTCGTGGAGTCCAATCCCTATCCGATGTTTCCTCCTCTGGAGAACAATGAAGGGGGAATGATCAATTTTTTACGTTCATAGCGGGGAGAATAAGAGAAATGAAGATACCTTTTGTCTTTCAGAAAATCAATTTGAAAGCCCAGCTTCAATGTTGTCATCCAGTAGCAACCTCACGTTCAAGCTCCATCCCCGGTTGATGTTGTGTCTTCGAACGGTCCCTTGATGTCAAGTGTCGGCTCCACCTGCTGTCCTCCGCGCGCGGCCCCAGCAGTGGCGTCGATATGTCCGCGGGCCCCCGGCAGACCTTGGAGAATGCGATCGGAGTCCAAAGGGCTCACACCGTCGAGAAATACTCACACGCGCGACCGCGCCTTTCTCGAGATGCCGCGAAAGAGTTGGTCAGTGCCCTTCTCTCATCCACTCCCTCCCTCTATCTATCTTCCGCTTTTGGCCTGTTTTTCTCTTCATGGTTGTGAGCAGATTATGTTCTGGTTGTTAATTGTTCGATCGTTTGCTTCCGTGCAGCATAAGTAGTGTTGAAAGGGGCAGGTAGTCATTACAGTTAGTAGTCTAGGCTATTCAGCTCTTTCATTAGAAATAAACATTTTAGCTTTGGGAAAGTTTGGATCTGCTGTCGCGCATATTTAGTGAGTAGACAGCCTCTATTACATAGTACAAAATGCGTGGGTTGAGAGTTATTATTGCTTCGAACGAGGTTGATTATGTGTCGCCAAAACATCGACCATATAATCCATAAATCGAATCCATGAACAGTCTCAGTTTATATAAGTAAAATACCATGACTGCTGTATAGATTCCGCTCGTTTTCGCCCTCCCGAGAAGCCGAAAGCAGTAAGCACAACTGGTAACCTGGCTACATCGATTAGTATGACCATCCACTATGATGCTCTTTGATTTATATAGCCCTTTTAATGTTTCTATGGGGATTGCTTTCTCTTCTTCCTCTGAAGCATTACTGAATGTTTATTTCGCAGGCAAACGGAGAACCTTGTTGCGAAACATAGTGGATTTGTGAAATCATTCAACAGAGAAAGCAGAATTTTTGGATCTCTCCTTTTCTTGTTCCGATGAATTCCTGCATTAGTGAACTCCCTTTGAACTCCTTCTGATTAGTTAGAAGATAGAATTTTTGTATCTTGTGAAACAATTCTTCTTGGGGTATCTTTTTTGTTTTGGTAGTGGCATCGATGTTTGTGGTGGACTTTTGTTTTCAGGTTTCTCTCCCTCAGATGTAGTTTTTTTTTTTTCTGAGCTTCTTCTACTACACTTTGCAGAATAAATTCGGAGATGATGAATTGTTCTATCTGCTCTTTCCCAAACTCTGTTTTCATATGAACATCAGTTTGGGCTTTTTTCTCAGATTCAATCTGAGTCGTCATCTGTTAATCTATTTGAGTATCTGTATGTTGTGCAGCCTCATGAACCTTACAAAGTCCATCCTCAAAAAATGGTCTGAACGATTGATTGGATGATTTGCTTTAATTTCGTTGTTTCTTGCTAGTGAGCTAATAAGCCTTGCTGTTTTGATTCAAATACAATCCTTTTCATATATAACTTTTGAGCGAGTTTTCTCTTTTGTCAAGTTTAGTGGACTTGAGAGCCAACATCTTCATATTCCTATTTCAAGTGGATTCAGGAAATGGATCATCATGTCAAGCACTTGCTATCTGCTCAGATGAAGCTTATGTTGGGTTGGCTTTGCAGGTGATGTTTAAATTTGGGGAGTCTCTGTTATAGTTTAAATCCTTGGAAGTTTTATTAATATCACATTTTTCTTTCTACTCCTCCATTGATCATTTGTGAACTTACAGTTTAAAACATGGATTTATTAATGTTGAGTTCTCAGGTCTTGAGGAATTTTTATTTGCAAATACTCAAAGATTGTTGTGATTAGTGAGTCATACGGTAACTATCCCTTGTTTTTCTTGACAGTTCTGCGCATATGTATGAATATCATGTGTGGACGAGAGAATGATTTTTCATTGTGAATTACTTTGATAATTTTGATCTCACCGAGACTTGTTTTGGGAGGGCTTTTGGTCTAAGGTAGTTGATAATTACATTATGCCGAATGATTGCTTTGAGGGAAAAGTGGCGATGTTTAACATTAGCGTAGTTTGCTTTGGAGAAATTAGGATTTTCAAGTTCTTTTTGGATAGCATCTTCTAAGATAGGAATGAGAGTGAAATTAGATGGTTTAGAATTTAAAAAATCAGTAAGTTTTGAAATACTTGGATTGATGTTCTCTTTAAAAAAGAAAAGGAAAAATATGATGGTATGTTAAGAAATTATGCAAAAGTTTGAATAAAAGTAAGTGTTCAAAGGAGGATAACAAGGAGTATGTAGAGAGCAGAGTGTTTACAAATGTAGATTGAAAAGTAAATTGAGCATCTCTAAGTAATTCTTTTGAAATACTCGAATGTAATTGGGCTGTTGATTATGAAATTTCTTACAAATGGGGAATTGAAATAATTGTAATGAGGTGATCTATACTTATTTTAAAGACATGATGATGAAGTTTCTGATAAAAGAGAGTACAATAGATAAGTTATTCAATTTTGATATGATCTATGCTCATTTTAAGGGTATTGTGATAAAGTTTTTGGTAAAAGAGGATAAAACAGCCAAGATGTTCAGATAAGAGATGATTTATGCTCACTTTAATTGTGATGCATCTTGGATCTGATGATTTTATTTGTTTTATCCTCTTTTACTAGAAACTTCATCATGATGTCTTAAAAATGAATATAGATTATCTCAAAATTGAACATCTTGTTTGCTTTACTCTCTTTTATTAAAATTTTTTTCACCATGCCTTTAAAGTGAGTACAGCTTACCTCACTACAACTACTTCAATTCCTTACTTAAAAGAAATTTTATAGTCAGTTGGTCAATTGATTTCGGGTATTTGAAAAAAAATTCTTTGCAGATCCTCAATTTACTTTTTAATATGCATTTGCAAACATTCTGCTCTTAAATACTTTTTGTTATTCTTTTTTGGGTACATACTTTTACTTAAATTTCTCCATGATCTCTCAAGATGCAATCATATTTTCTTTCTTCAGACAGGTCATCATTCTAAGCGTTTAAGAATTTGCTGATATTCTAAATTTTGAGCTGTGCACTTTCTCTCATTCTTATGTCAGCATATGTTGTCTACAAAGAACTCTGTGGAAATCTTAACATCTCCAGAGCAAATTAAGCTTATATTGAACATTATCACTTCCTCTCGAAATAATCATTATGTATAAGGTAATTATCAATTGCCTTAGGTCTGGAGGCTCTTTCAAAATAGATGTTTCTCGCTATGAGGTCAAAATTATTTAGGCAATTCCCAATAGAAAATTCTTCTTTCTTCCACACATGATCTTCCTATATATGTGTAGAGCTGTCAACCAGAAGGGACATTTGCTATATGGCTCATTGATCTGAATGATCTTCAAGTATTTGTAGATAGAAATTTCTCAAAAGTCGAGAACTCTGCAAATTCCACAGTGCACTATTGAGTCCATGTTTGTGAAGATGTGATACAAATTAATAGGTAGTGTCAATGGAGGGATAGGAAGAAGAATGTGGTACTAATAGAACTTTCATAGATTCAGACCGTGACAACAAAGGCCCCTGAATAAACTCGAAAGAGGAGGATGAAAATGCTGGCGCACAAATCTAATAGGCCTGAACATAGATAGTGAAAATGTGCTCAAAAATTGTTTGTGAAAAGGATTCTATCTAAATCAGAACAGCAAGGCTCTGATAGCTCACTAACAGTGAGATTGAAGTAATCTAGTCAATTTTGTAGACAACTATTGAGAATGAGATTGCAAGTTAGGTAGAGGAGCAATACCAACAAAAGAAAGGAAAGGAAGAGAAGGAGAGGAGGAGAAAGTGGAATATGTTTTGATCAAGGACAAAGAAGATATAAGATCATTTGAGGTTTCTAAGTTTGCATAGCATCCAAATGCTCAAACAGATGAATAGATGACGTCTCAAATGGAATTTGAGAAAGAAGCTTAAACTGGTAGAGTGGATAGAACAAGTCAACATCTTTAAATTTGTCCTGCAAAGTGTAGCTGAAGAAGAAACTCAATAGGAAGCCACTTTTGATGGGGAGAAGCCGAACATTGATGCCACTGCTGGAATAGCAAATGATACCCAAGAGTAGTTTCACAAGATGCAGAAATTTCGTCTTCTAACAAATTTGCAAGAGCTTAGAGGGAGTTCACTAATACAGACATTCACAGGGAAGAAGAGAAGGAGAGATTAAGAAACACAGAGTTGCTCAATGAGATTATGCACAATGGGAGAGCTCATCAAAGATGTGTGCTTCACTTCATGTGGAAATTGATGAATTGAAGGACAAAGTAATTTCTGAACTACAGATGAGATTAGAAGGAAGCTCAGATACATGTTTTACTATCGAGCAAATAGACAGAAAGGTTTGAATATGTAAAATGGCTTTGATCTAAAGATATATCAGCTATCCAAGTTTGCTTTCGTCCAGTTACCTTCAGACTTCGTGCCTTCAAACCTCAAATTAAGCCCTTCAACATCCACTCTTAGTCCGATTTCTCCAAAATACAACTCTTTTCTCACTTTCTTATTTCGTTGAGTTTTGGTTATGTTTTAAGTTTTTGAAAAGTGTTTTATTTTTTATTTTTATTTTTATGTTTTTGGGCTTCAGTTTTAACTTAGTTGAATAATTATTAGAATTTAATTGCACAAGTTTGATTTTGGATATTTGTCATGCATAAGTTATTGATTAAACTTGATTGAAAGTTCATTGAACAATTTCTACTACGTTTGATTAATGCATTTGTGTTGGAGACAAAAGAGGGAGAAATATGAATACGCTTGATTTTCATTGCAAAAAGAAAATATTATGATTTGCTGGAAGAAAATTTCAAAGTTATACTCTGATGTGAATATGTTGCCAGAAGCATATAAGTTCTTCTACGCATACAGTTTCTGATGTTTTGAGAAGTACATAAGTTGTCCCATATATACAGGTTCTGAGAATGTTACAGAAACAAAAATGGATTCTGAGAATATCAAAAGAATTGGTTCTAAGAATGACAGTCATTCGGTGTACAAAATTTGAGTAGTGACATACTTATATGATTTCGTTTTATTCAACTTCTCCTAAAGATATATCTATATTTAGCAAAATCTTTTCAAGTGACAAGTCATTATGTTTCTCACAAATTCTTATACAACAATTGCTATATTCGAGTGAATAGTTTTGTTATTATAAAAAAAAAGGAGAGATTGTTGATAAAAATTCCTGAGTAGTTCTGAAGTTAGCAAAACAATGTCTAATCTCTTATATCGGAGTTAATACGTTGAAATATTGGTCTTATGGATTATCCAAAAGTGTATTATATAGATTCAATCTGGCAAAACAAGCTGAGATGATGTTCTGAGGGGACTTAAGCACTGTTTGGAACTCATACGTTTTGCAAGGAGCTCATACGTTAAACGTAGTTTAGACTTTGTGTTAGGAGCTTAGACGATTGAGTAAGAAGCTTATACGTTATAACGTAACTTAAATTTTGAGAAAGTATTTCACGGACAACAATGAGATTATTCAAAAATCTATTTCAAGATGATTTAATTGGCATATTACGTCATCACAACGACTAGCAATCAAGTTGGATTCGTGTTTGAAAATTCTCAATCAAAGATGTGGATTAAGGGAGACGAGAATGATTCACATAATGAAGTAATTCATTTATGAGAATTTAAGATTATGATTGTATCAGCGATTTGATCAATAGGGGGATTCTTTCTTTTGTTGACCTGAATGGCTACGAAATTCTTTGTATGCAGTCTCATCCAAATGGGGACGTTTGAAGAGCGATCCTCTGAAGATTTTGCAACGGGAAGTTTGGATGGAGGAGTATAAAAGGAGATTTTAAGAATGAAGCGGTAACGTATGACATAGAATTCAAAAATTCAAGAATGAGAACTTCACATCCATCATCGAGAAGAATATACAATTGTGAGAGTGTTAGGCAAGAAATCTATTCACTAAATTGTAAATTCTAAATTATTTACTAGCGAAATCCAATCGATTGGATGCCAGCGTGAAGAAGTGCATGTATGCTTGAACAAGGCCGAACTACTATAAATTTTTTGTGTGCATTCTCTTTCTCTTGGGGTCTCCACCTCTCAACTAAAGTTGTAATCAAATGCCAATCTAGTGCTCAAAATCCTACTGAATAAACTCAACAAAATCTCAAAGTTTTAAGATATGGTATTATCCAATCATCAAGTTTAGGTATAAGTAGATTCCTTTGTCGAATTAAACGGCTACGAAATCCTTTGTATACAGTTTCGTTCTTGCGAGAAAGTTTGGAGAGTAATCCTTTGAAGATCTTGCGACGGGAAGTTAGGATGGAGAAGTATAAAAGAAAATCTCAAGACTAAAGAGAACTATTGTTTGGCGGAACACGGTATCTTCTAATGGGGAAGAACAAACCTATCTAAAATTAAACAGGAAAAAAAAGAAAAAGACCCCATCAACGTCAAATTTAGGAGACCAACATCATAGTTTTGCGCCAGACCACGAGACTTATTGTTTTGGCGAAGTCGAGGTTTGCAGCAGGATAATGCTAAATATTCCACTTACTTTCGCAGATCAAAAAGTTTGGAGCTAAAACCGTAAATCCACCCTACCAAAATCGAAGTCAAAACTTTACTGAAACCAAGAGGAGCACGAAAGCCTTCTAAGGATTACTCTAGAGTTCGGTTTCCACTCAATGCAGGACGTCACGACCATGATCTGTTCAGTTCCTAAATCCTCCAAGAAAAAGGGTACGGGAACACGGATTGATTTCTTTTCCATTGACGGAGATTGAGATAGAGATTGAGGGATACAAGAAATGGGAGATAAAGAGGATGAAGTGAGAGCTAGCAAGGCTTGAAAAATTTAGTGTCCATTTTTGTTTTTATATTAAACTATAAAATATATGTAGTTAAAATTATTTAATCATATACCTAGTGTATATATATTTAGTATATATATTCATTACAAATTTTATGTATGTTAGTATAGTAAATTATCTAATAATTTTTTTTAGGAATGATGAAGGGTAAAAAAAAGAAATGAAAAAAGAGGGGAAAAATACGTAGAAAATAAATAAATAAAAAATAGAAGAATATGTTTACGAGCAAACAAATTCAAACTTGAAGTGGGTCTTTCTAATTCATTCCTAAACTTGAAATTAGATTGAAAATTTGCCAAAAAAATTCTAAACTTATTACGCTTTTTACTAATTTATTTATAAACCTTTTAATTATGTCAATTAAGTCATTAATCTTTTTACAATTTGCCATTGAGTCCTACCCTGTCAGTTTTGACAGGATATCGCCTAGTTGATCTTTCTATATGGCGCAACTGTCATTCATGCACATAATTTTCTCTAATAATTTAACATATCTTTTTGAATTCTTTTATTAAGGCCTGAATGTGGGCTACTAGTCACTGGGTGAGAGCCACGAAACCCTCTCTATAAGCTTGCGAGGGTTTCGACCCTCGCTCACAACTAGGTGAGAGTTGCGACAGTTGCTCGCGGCCGGCGAAGGCTATGAGCCTCGCCAGCCACTAGGGGAGGGCTCACGGCTCTCGCTCATGAGCCCTCGTGAGCCTCACCAGCTGCCATTAGGGTGGCCGTAGTTGCGTTTCAGCTGATGGTCGATGGCCGATGGTAAATAAGAAGCAACATCACTGGACAATATTGAATTTTAATATCAACATTTTTAAGCCAAGCGACAAATTTGTCTCACGTTTTATAGTATTCAAATTGCCCTTGTGTTGATTGATATGCTAATCGTATTCCTAGTGGAAGGGGGAAAAATGAGCATGTTGATTTTGTTCCCGTTAACATATTTCTGGTTCAATTTTAGGCTTCAAAGCACACAACACACAACTCCCTCCCCCCCCCGCTCTTCTCTCAAAAAAAAAAAAAAAAACCAAAAAAAACCCCTCACAGTCAAAAAAGCGAAAGCGCGATCACCTGGTGAAAACAGGTCATTAAGTCACAAGATATGAAAATCGTAATTTGCTTGTATTGAAATTCCGTACCGTACAAACCTTTATGCAAACATGCTACTTAACAGAAAAGGAAAACAGAAGATCTACCAAGTATCACTAGCTAATCGTAAAAGATATATTTAGGACTTGCATTGATTGACGATGATAATATCCTCTTTTGACCAATTTGACCCAGAATTTCGATCAGATCTTGAAAAATCTTTACTAAATGCCATTGTCCTTGTCTTTTATTCTTTGCCCTCGTTCAGGTTCATTAATTTTGAAAATGGAGGAGTTTCAAATTAACTCCTTGCATCTCCCTCTGGACCACCTACTCCCACATCAAAAAAACCCGACCACTCTTCATTAACGAAGCAGAGAATTAATTAATGGTCGATGTTAAGAAAACCCGATCTCGTGTAGCATAAAGAGGATGCATGCGCTGTGCATAATTAATTGAATAGTTAAGTTTGAGATCAGGAAAAATCAATTATCCATTAAAACCCGAGTATAGAGCTAAATTCATAAATCCCCAAGGCAATAATCACTGCTTAGAGGGGGAGATTTTGATTACAGCATCGGATCACTCATGGTGAGTACAATCGGGAATCATACGACAATCAATTCGAATGATTGTGATCAATTACTTTATAACATAAAAAATGCATTAGAAGTCTTATATCTTATATCCAAGATAGAATTGAGTGGTAAACTTTGCCAGTTGGTTTAATCTAATCTTGAACTCTCTTTTACAAAAAGTGCAACAAGTTCTTTTCGTGAGTAGTAGTTTTCAAAAGTTAACTATTAAGACACTTCATCTTTGAACAGATGTTTCAATACAAATTAGCGTGTCCTTATATATATATATATTGGTAAGGGTGTGTCCTTATATATTTATCTTTGTTTAATCTAAAACTTGCTGTGTATGCACGTAACGAAAATTCTTCACAATATACTCATGTTGATATGTAAATTCTCATATAATTTTTCTATAATTTCGTTGAAAATCTGGCTAATACTTTAAATTGTGACAATGAAGTAAATGTGTTTAAACTTAATAAAAAAAAAACAAGTAGGTCAATTGCTTTTCTCAATCGATGTTTTCTAACCTGATTGTATCAATTGAAAATGTAAGGCTCATTTTTACATTCTGTTAAGATTCAGGACTTCGATGCACTATTCAGATTGGAAGGAATTAACTCCTCGCACTTTGTTTTTTAGGTTCAAGTCTTGTAGGAGGACTTCAAGAATAACATCCTGAATACGCCATATTGATGTGGGG
Source organism: Psidium friedrichsthalianum (assembly GCA_019149425.1). NCBI lineage: Eukaryota > Viridiplantae > Streptophyta > Magnoliopsida > Myrtales > Myrtaceae > Psidium > Psidium friedrichsthalianum. The sequence continues at coordinate 26,429 of JAGVVM010008405.1, forward strand.
GTGTTGCACTGTAAGATCAAGTTGGAGGTATAGTAGTCAATGTGCCTACATGTGTTGATTGAATTTCATATATAAGATTTAGAATTTATGTACATCATCCCTTACTTATTTACAATCAAATGCAATGAGATTAACGGCTTGTTTGGTAACATTTCTATTCCCTGAAATAAAAAAGGATCAGAAATATATTTGGTAACGCAAATGATTTTGATTTTGATTTTGATCTTATGAACACTTTTGGACCAAGTTTGAGAAATAAAAAAAAGTTGTTTCTCAACAAAAAGAACATTTTTGAGAATAAAAAAGACAACGATAGTCTTCTCTCACTTTTGTCGAGTGCCTGCAAGGTGTGGGCCAGGTCAACCGAACCCGTCAGGATATTTTTTTAAAAAAATAAAAATTTCAGAAATTAATAGAAAAATAAAATGATTAAAAAAATCCAAGAAATGGAAAATTCTAAAAATTCTAAAAAAAATGAAAAAAAGAAAATTCCAAAAATTCCAAAAAATCTCAAAAATCAAGAGATGGGTCATTTCAACTGACCAATTCTATTTTTGATGATTTTGTTTTTTGATTTCTTCCAAATGAAATTTTTTTTTAAACCTTGCTTGATTTGTTGTTGGAGTACGATACTACATTAGTGACCATCCGCATATGAAGCATCCCTATTTTGGCAAAAAAAAAAATTGCCATGGTGCAAGAGGATCATAATGTGGGGTCTAAGAAAATTCATCAAATATGATTATATAATTATTTGATTTAAATGAAAAATTGAGAAAAGAAATTATTCTCCAGAAAAGAAATTTTGTGTAGCTACCAAACGGGTTTCTGTTTCTAGAATAGAAATTTTATATATTTATCAAACGCATTCTGATTCTCTAAAACTCATCCAAAGAACAGAATAAAAAAAAGTTGATTTTAAACAGAATTACTTTTTTGGAACATAAATGTTATCAAATAGGCCCTAATCTAATTCACTATTTCAAAACAAACTTTTATGCAACATTTTCACCAAAAAAGAAATTTCTAATGGGAACAGTATTTTTAATGAGACCTATAACTCTCAGTTTGATATACTTCATTATATATCCGTTCGGCCTTTTGTTTCATTTCTTATGCTGAGAAAGTTTGTTATACATAAATAAATTTCAAGTCCATGAAAATTGAAATATTCCATCAACCTCGTAAACTAGGTAAAGTCGAACTACAGCGCGGATTAATGGCCAAAATGCGATTACACTTGATGGTGTTTTAGAGAATGGAACCTAGTTCCGAGGGTAATTCATACAAAACGAGTTCATTCGTTAATCATTTTAATCATTAAGTCAATCCCATTACTTTTTCCATCAACTTTCTGCCTATTATTCGGTAGAAATTAATATTCTCTCTCTCACCCATTAGATTCTCTTCATCATTTTATGCAATTTTTTTTGGTGGCGCGTGATGGACACTATTCCATGCATTACATTGAAAATTTGTCTAAAAAATTATAAACTTATTGCACTTTTGTCAATCAGTCATAAACCTTTTTCATTATACTAATTGAGTTCTAAACCTTTTCACGGTTTGCCAAGAGAGTCTATCTGTCAATTTTAATTGGAATTCGGTGATATGGATGCCAATTGTCCTATGTGGCACGATCAATATTGATGTCAATAATTTCTCATGATCCTTTAATATGTTTTTTTTTTAAATTTATTTACTAATTTATTATTATTATTATTAAGGGGTCAACAGTGGGCCGCTAGCCATAGGGAAAGGGCACGAAGCCCTTGCAGACAGTTGGCAAGGGTAGCAGCTCTTGTCAATTTTCAATGTAATGCATGGGTAGCAGCTCTTGTCTAAAAAATTATAAACTTATTGCATTTTTGTCAATCAGTCATAAACCTTTTTCATTATACTAATTGAGTTCTAAAACTTTTCACGGTTTGCCAAGCGAGTCTATCTTGTCAATTTTAATTGAAATTCGGTGATATGGATACCAATTGTCCTATGTGGCACGATCAATATTGATGTCAATAATTTCTCATGATCCTTTAATATGTTTTTTTTTAAATTTATTTACTAAATTTTTTTATTATTATTAAGGGGTCAACAGTGAGCTGTTAGCCACAAGGAAAGAGTGCGAAGCCCTTGCAGACAATTGGTAAGGGTAGCAGCTCTCGCTCACTGCTAGGTTAGGATTGTGACCGTTGCCCATAGTCGGCGAGCCCTCGCTGACCATTGGGGGAGGGCTCACGGCTCTCACCCAATTGTGAGCTGAAGGCCATGAGCCTCGCTAGCTGCCAATGGGGGGCTTCATGGCTAGCGATGTGATTGGGGAAGCCGGGTTTCAATTGGTGATCGGCAGCCTCCGTTAAAAAAGAAAAAGAGCAAAGAAGGAAAAGAGAAAACAATATATAAAAAAAGTAAGGTAAAATAAAAAGTTCGAAAGTACTCAAATGCCTTGATCAACTAGCCCAGCTGTGCTACATGCATTAAGGACATCTTCGAGGGTGATGAATGAAACCTTCATGTCCTTTTGTTCCCCTGTGCAGCTTTTCTTTAAGTTTTTTTTTTTGTGCAACAAATCGGATGTACGGTTGCGATTTTTCCGCCACGCATTTTTTTTCTTTTTGATTTTCGGAGGTTTTTCGCGAGAAGTCAGAGAAATAAGCCAATTCAATCAGCCTAATCTTTGGAAAAAAGAAATGCAGCCTGATCCCAGTAATTGTACGATTTCCGATTTTCCGCCAAAGCTTTTATGACTTGGATTGATTGATGATAATATCCTCTTTTGACCAATTCCATGCAGAGTTTCAATAATATCTTGAAAAATCTTACGAAGTTTCAATAAGATCTGGCCCACTAATTACGCTAGACTTTAAAACCGATTTTTTTATTTTTTTTACTCTCCCTCCTTTTTCTTCTTTAACAAAGAAGGCCGAGGCTCCTCATCCCACGAGTTCAAAATTCTGGGTCCCTTGTTCTCTCTCTGCTAGCTCCGTCGATGGGAGGCATTCTGTTCCGTTGCTTTGTTCTGGCCCTCGTTCCCGTGGACTGCTCCGGTGCTCAAGAGAGTGAGAGAGAAACCGAGGTACTTTTTTCTTCTTCTCAGAAAAGCGATTTGAAAATTGAGCTTCAACGGTGTTACCAAATGGTCATAAGACTAGTAATGTATGCAGCATTGATACAAGTGCATCTCATGTATCATTTATGTAATTTATTCAGATGTTGCAGAGCATGCGCAGCACAATAGTATGTTACAAGGATATATGCACAAGAGAAAGATGTCTAATCCTGTTCTTATCACCGTCGAGATTGGATATAAAGATGCCCCATCATTTATATCAACCGTAATTGTAGATAGGGATAGCTTCACATCCGACAAGCTCTCCAAGAAAAGGAAAGCCAAACGAAATGCTACACATATTGTATTATCTCATATGTTACAAAAGACGAAGGATGAAGGTGAAATGCTGCAAATCATTGCCGTTGAATTGCTGCCATTTTGAGAACTTTTGGAATACTTCCAAAGACTCCATTGCTTTCCATATCGGTGATGCTTTCACGAAAGGTAATGCCAAGCTTTGATTTGGGCTAATGCCGCTCCCAGACTCAACTCAAGGTTCTCATTCTCCTCAGATCACACATAATTTTTTAGAAAATGCTAGCCTGATAGTTTGCTGTCCTTGATATACATGCAATTGGGTCACTTGAATTGTTTGTTAGCATATGTTGTATAGCTGAGATGCTGCAAATTATTATCTCTGAATTGCTACCATATTCTGTAAAAACATTTTAATAAACCTCGAAAACAGATACTTCCTTTAAACTTCAACTATAACGAGCAACATCACTTAAA
>JAGVVM010008406.1:0-19283 GCA_019149425.1 Psidium friedrichsthalianum
AACCAGGGTCTCCCACCCACGGGTGTAGCCCAAGTAAATGGGTGAATGTCAGATCTACTCTCTTCGCCTATGCAGAGATAGCAGCAGATGGCACCTCCTAACCAATTAAATCGCAAAGCCATCAAGAACATGACATCCCTGGCTTTACAGGTTACTTAAACTTGCTCCATTTGCAATCAATAAACTAAAATTCTTGTACTCATGTTCTCGATATAGTATTAAGGAATGGAACATAAAGATTGAATCGTTCGTCTCATTTGTCGTAGGACTTCGCATATGTAATTCTTAATTTCTTTCTAGGAGAAGACACACGATTCAATGATGTGTCTTCTCTCTAATGCTACTCACTGGTAAGAAATGAGACGATTTGCATGTTTTCATTCAAATACAACAGGTTTTGTCATACGAACCAGAAAGAATAGGGAAAGATGGAGAATAGAGAAGAAATCCGCCGCTCATTACGTCCGGCGGGGACAGTCGATCAGAGAACAAACTGAAATCGGGAGAGAATCTAATCCATTTTCTCGCTCTCCTAACATCGTCTACGAAGGGAAAAGGCTAGAAGGGAGGGAAGTAATTAGACGAATCAAGACATTTTTAGCTTTGTGGGAAAAGGAAACCAAGGTCGCTCCTCACTCCGCGCGCCTTCGCCTTCTGCGCCTACAGCACCACTCCCTGTATCGCGCGACCTTTCCTCTCTCAGGACGTGTGTGTCCGCGGAAGAGTTCATACCGCGCTTGTCCCCTTCGTGGACTGGCTCGTGTTCGGAAAATCTGTGTGCAGCTCAAGATCGTAGTAAACCCTTACCTGCCACTGCTAGGTTAATTTTTTGGACCCCCCCCCCCTCCCACACAAGATTTAAAGAGGACGCACACCCCGTTTAGTTTTTATCTGTGTGTTACAGTTAAACCGAAGGACCCCGCTCGTCCTCACTGCTACACAATTGTGGAGTCGCTGTGTGTTAGGAAATAGATGAAAGAAACTCTGTGAGGATACCACAGGGTGACTTGAATAATCCTACAGCACCGCTAGGGCACATACAGGAGACATGTCGATTTCACGCTAGCTTAAAGGGTCGCTTTGCCCGCGGCTCATTATTTGAGCACACTGGCGTGCTGACTCATGTTCTAAGGTCCTCAATCTTTGCATGCTTTTTAACCGTGATACTGCACTAGACAAACGGCATTTGTTCACTACTCCATTCAGCACCGCAATTTTGATAAGATATAAGTCTGCATAGAAAATAAACATCCTTTTTTTTTATTCGAGAAAAAATTTATTTTTTTTTTTTTTTAACCAGGTTAACGATGGTAGAGAATGCAAAAACATCAGATGTACCCTCCTGCTGCGACGCTGGCAAGCGGAAACCTATAAAGACTGTGCAGTTGGGATCGTCCGATTCCAAGCAAAACACAGCTCTACTTGGCTTCACTGCTTTGCATCACAACCCTGAGATGTGCGGGCGAAGCGCGGCATGAAGTCTCCAAACCGGAAAGAGTCGCAAAGGCCAGAGAGAACCTGAGCTACAACACGAGGCCCCAGAGAATTCTGATGTGAGCCTCAAGGAAACATTCTTGGCCCATGGCCGAGGCCAAGTTGCTGTGGCATTGGTGCCAGGCGACTTTGCTTTCGAGGTGGTCGCCATCTTATGTTCATTCTCCCATGCTTTTCGTGGACCTTGGCGCCTCAGTATGGGCGCACAAATCATCTTCAGGAGGACAAATGTTTGATTTCTTGTTCTTTTCCTTCCTCTTGTATCTGGACTTCTGGTTGCAGCATAGTCATATAGAATGAGGAAGACAACAGTCTTTATAGCCTTTGGACAAAAGGCACTTTGCTTTGTGTTTGTATCATAACCCAAAAACTGTTGAAATTTGATAGAGCATTGGAACTCCTTTGTGTGAGTACTCATCTCAAGAGTTACATACATCATCGCATAATCACCTTTGAACAAAATACATGGACTTGCAGTTGTAAGCTCTCTACATGTCAGGGGCCATGAAAATATATTCAAATCTTTATGAATCACCACATTTAAGTATAGGAATACTATGATCAGTCACTCCTCAATCATATGTTGTACATGTGCCCTCCATGAATCAATACACGATCATCTCCTCTATGAGTATGACCATCCATTAGAACATGAGAGCATACCATCACAATATGACATCGATATCTTTGAAATCCAATAAAGTGTGCCATTTGGCGGTCACCCCAATTGAATATTTGAAACTCTCTATATAAGGGATATGAACCTTTATATACCATTTACCATATACATGTAATTTTAGTCTGAAGACAAGGGCAATTAACGACTAAAATCACATGTGATACTAATTACATTGCTACGTTTAGCGATACATTTTAAATCTTATATAGGCTATTAATTATTACACTCTACACAATTTGTATGTGGTTATAAACATGTAAGCTTGCATCGTATTTCAAATACAAGAAAAATTACAAAAAAAAACCCTAAAAAAATACAAATTTAGGGTTTCATACATCTTTTCAATCCTTAAAAGCATTCAAACATGTAAAGTAAATATACTACAGTGTAGAGCATGAAAAAAAAAATGAGCATGCCCATACCAAGAACTCCCAAAATGAAGTAGACATGGACCTTCTTGCATCTCTAGAAGCTTAGCTCGTGAAGCGCACACGCGTGTGTGGAGTGGACATGTGCGCTAAGTCATCACAATATGAGATCGATATCTCTCAAATCCAATGAAGTGTGCCACTTTGGTAATCACAACTCAATTGAATATTTGAAACTCTCTCATGCTAAGGATACGAATTCTATAGATTCCATTTACCATATACATGTAATTTTAATCTTGAAGACAAGGCAATAATGATTGAAATCACATGTGAGTGTACTAATTACAATGCTACATTCAGTGATACATGTTAAATCTTATACATGCTATTACATTAATTATACTCTACACAATCTGCATGTCGTTATAAAACATGTGAGCTTGTTTGTATTTCAAAAGGAATACAAGAAAATTTACAAAAAAAACAACACCAAATAAAAATAGAATTTAGGGTTTCATAGTTATTTCCAATCCTTAAAAGCATCAAACATATAAAAGTAAATATACCACAGTGTAGAGCATGGAGATACGAGCACACCATACCAAATAACTTCCAAAATGAAGTGGACATGGACCTTCTTACACCTCTAGAAGCTTTATCTGTGAAGCCCGTGTGCGGTGTGTGATGGCACGTTCGATGAGTCAGTCGACTCAAAAAGCTAGTTTGCCAGTTCTATCGGTTCGACTGTTTCGATCAGGTCCACCTGTTCGATCGGTCAACAGTCAAATGGGATTCAATTAACAGGTAGGTCAATAGTTATCTAGGGTCCGATTAGGTCAATGGTCAGCCCTGAAGCTTGGTGATGCACCCAAGGTGGGCAATGCTTGCGCCAGGCAGTGCCGTTTGTGTGGCGACCTCCGTGGTGATAAGCTATATGGTCAAAAATCAATTTTCACCGAATAAAAAGATTCCAAAAATAGGTCAAATCTGTGAAGTTCTAAAACTATGGAAGCTCTGATATCTTATGCAAGCCGTAATAAACATTGGACGGCACCTCAAGATCACCATAATAGATTAAAGGAGTTTATTCACTTGATTTAAATCCATCATTCTTGATCGCGGAATACCAACGAATAAAACTCGAGCTTCTCTCTATTATCCTCTAAATCATATACTTCCCTTCACTAAATTGCATTATGAGATGGCTCCGTATGTGACGATTATTTGTGCATTAGGGTTAGAGAAAGGGCCTTGTACTCTTTTATCGAGCTCTAGTTAGAGAGAGTTTTTTTAGCCGGGACCCTTCTCTGTGAATCGGGGGCTTATTCTTCGGCTTACTTTTTATCTTCGGCGATATTTTACGGGCCTTTATTCTTTCTTCTTCTTAACTCCGACCACCCCCACCCACCATACACAAAACACAAACAACCACATTAACTAAGTCCCATTATTGGGATTAGTTAGAAAAAAATATTATATATTTTATTTATTAAATATCAAAAACTCAAAGTAAATTTACAATTATTAATATTATGATTAATGCTAGTAATAGCCCACACCCCCAAAAAAAAAAAAAAAAAAAAAAAAAAAAAAAAAAAAAAAAAAAAACTCTTCTCTGAAAGGCTCCTCCCATTCTTCTCCCCAACCAGATCTAAGGTTTAGGCCATGGATTCTGTGATGGCTGAGGAGGTTGAATCGAAGTAGGATTTCTTCCACAGTGTCTATTTTACAAGTTATAGTTCACATATGGTAATTAAAAACAGCTAAATAAGGACATGTGTAAAGGGAAGTAGCGTAAATGTTGGTTCTCAACTGCACCGAACCTTTCTCGGGTTGATCATCTCCATCCTCTGAAATCATTCGTGAGTCAATATCTGAAAAGCTGGTAAATGTTTGAAGGACTAAAGCTGGTCGGGAAACTGGTACAAAGTAGGTGTCGACAGACCGTAAGACAGCAATCGGAAAATGGGACAAATGAGTGGTGTACAGCCTTGGATCGGCTTTGCAAGCAGCTCTTTCAATACAAAATCAGTCCATAGTCTTGAATATATGTCAACTAATCATCGATCAGCTGTTTCCGTCTCGCAAGGGTCTCACTCGGACTAGCATGCACCGTGCGTGATCTATGTTCCTTTGCAGATACCAGCTGACCATCCAAAATCTAATGAACACTTTTGCGCACCGTATTGCTGTGCGGTCTGGTAACATACCACTACTTGCTTGTAGTCCTATCAAATGGGTCATAAACCCAATTATTAACTTTTGTCTGATGAGTGAGTTGTCGCGTGAGTTGGTTTATACGATAAAGAGGTCATGAATGAGTTTAAATAAAATATCAGTGAAATAGGACATAAACGGGTCGTCAATGGTGATCTAATGAGATTACAACTTACTTAAAACAATTCACCTCTATAATTCTCTCGACGCACTCGATCTCGCATTTGCTTACTCTGCATTCTCACCTCAATTTGAGTGCGAGTTTTTTTAGCTTGAACAAATATGAAAGCTGAGTCAGGTCAGATATGCGATATGTATGAGTCAGGTTGGGTATACATTCACTATTTGCATTGTAATAATGGATCTCACTATTTATGACCTGAACTCGCCACCCGTTTGATAGGTCTATTTGCTTGCATGTTGACCGCGACCTATATTTGCCAACACTCGGATTAAAGCTGATGATTGCACCACTGTTTGAAAATTGGCAACAGCAGCACTTAATCAGAGTACCATTTGCAGAAGGAACTGAGATCCTGATGATCGTGGTCAGTCGTCACGTACTATTGCGGCAAGTGTTTTCTCTTTCTCTTAACGATCATTATAATCACTTTGCTTTTACCTTTCATTTCCTTTTTCTTTTTTTTAATCTTTTTTTTTCTCTATGCTTGCAGTTGCAGGTGAAGAATCTCATGCATGTTCTACTCACATCAATAATCAGTTCGGATTTCGTAGTTTGCATATGCTGCATTTATGACATGCAAACATCATCTGATCGGTTGGACGTGGATAGAGACTTGTTGGATCAATTGATTCGTGATTTTAATTCCAAGCATTAGAGGAATAAGTTGCTTGATAATGTACAAATATAAACTATGCCTCATCTAACAGTTTTAATTTTAGAATATCTGGTGGCGGTCCAAAAAAATCTCATATTGTATTAGAGCAAGAGGAGGAGTTGGTAAAATATATAAATATTAAACCGTTGCCTTATCTAATAGCTTTACCTTTTAGAATTGGCAATGGAGCCACAGCTTTTATAGAGCTCACTTTGTTAATATCATTTTTCATTGTAAATTTAAGTGCCACCACTTAAAAACAATTGTTCACTTGAATGTCGTGGGCAATTTTCCTCAAAACGATGTTGTTTGGCCACTTTCTTGCCCTAAATTAGTTTGAAGATGAAACCATGACTTTAAATGTCCACTCATTATGCTGGCCATAAGCCGAATTAGTTTATGTTTCCTATCGGGCATCATGAAATTTTCCTCACTTCTCACTAGGTTGGACTTTCTAAATGGTATTAGAGCCAAAATTTCTCTTTCCAAGGAGATCCAATGCTCTTAATATACATGTGTGGAGCTTTCACCTATAGCTTAAACTTTAAATTGGACTTTCTAACCGTTTCAATGGACATCTTAATTAAAGTGAATTTTCATAGATACATCTATTCATTAAATTTTGAATTTATTCCGAATATAGAATGTGACAAACACGATATACTAAATTTCACTTATTTGCATTCAACATCTAAATATTAATATGGAAAAACATGATAAACAAAGTTAGAAGATTCTCTTAAATTCTAGATTTATTCCGAATATAGAATGAGGAAAAAAAAATACGAAGATAGACTACGTTTCAATTATCAGTAGATCGAAAGTTGCACTTGACATCTAAATCTTACTAGGCAAAAGTATACATGGCAGTGTCAATATTTCGTGAACGGCGCTCAATGTAGTGTAATATTTTTTCGGATTACTTAAGTGACAAATTTTTTTGAAAAATGATTATTTCAATGCCAACTCTGTGAGTTTTGCCAAAAAGCAACATGGCATCTACATGGCTCACCGAAAGATGCTAGTGAGGAAAAAAATAATATAAAAAAATAAAAATCCATGTATATAAAATTAAAAATAACTTAAAACTAAAATAAGTTAAAAATAAAAATAATGCACTCTCGGCTGAGTCCTCGCCACCATTGCCGCCTACCCATCGCTGGCAAGGCCGGCAATGGGTAGGGGAGTACCTCGTGGGGTCGGCGAGGCCTGGCCAAAGCCTTGCAGACCCATGGCGAGGCTGACCTCACCCAGGGCACTCCCCCACCCACCTTGCCAATAATGGTGGGGCAGTGGTGAGAGGGCTATGTGCCCTCGTTTACAACTGCAACCTTTTTTTAAAATAAAAAATTAGGTTATTTTTCTGTGTAATTTTAATTTTAAAATTAAATTATTTTTTTAAATTTAAAAGTCCACGTGGACGTCGTGGCCTTGATTAAAAAAAATTGCCATTTAATTATAAAAAAAAATGCCACGTGTACTACTTGGGTGGAATAAGCAGTAAGTAATCATTTTTGGCCGGAATTGGCGTTAAGTGATAAAAACAATATTTGCCACCAAAATGAGAGGCATACACAAATATTGACAATCTTGGTATACTTTGTCGGTATTAATATGGCAAAAAGGATAAAAAAAGTTGAAGATGCTCTTAGACTCTTAGTGCTCTCGTGCATCTCAGCAAAAAAACACTTCTCTTTTTGTTTTTTTTTATAAAAAAAATTGCTCTGTTCCCATGTCATTATCATGCGTGGGTCAACCCTCACTAGCAGGCAGGCTGGCAAAAATCCAATCCTTTTCATGGATAATGCGAGGACTCAAGACTTAAATTCCGAAACATAAGACTTCGTATATATAGAAATGCCTGTCTTTTTTGGGCCAGCAATATGAGATCTTGTAAGAAAGGTTTAATTTTCAATTAGGGGTATAATCAACTTGACTTGGGTCATTACATGCTAAGCTCGACTCATATATCGATATCAAAACTTGAGGTGAGATTGATCAAATATCAAATTTTACTCAAAAAAAGACGACTATAGCAGAGTCGGGCTTAATATTGGCAAACTCAAGCTCGACTTGGCAAAATACTCAAGTAATTGAGCTCATTAGAAAATTCAAAATAGGCGAGTCGAATTCAAACAATCATCGAGCTATTCATTATATATGATACAAGCCAGCTACTTGCATTGAAAATCACGAACTTTCTTAGATGAGTGTTCCGCAAGTGACTAAACAAAGAAATTTTGTCATCTATCTGTTATGCAAATAGGTTTTTTATTAGCTTTAAAACTAAAAGCCGCATGTGGGACCCAATATGTTATATATAGTCTAAAAACCATGAAATTATTTGGAAAAAGCGTGACGCCAAGTTTGACCTTGCCCGTCTTCAACTCCTTGTGAACTTCCTCCGTCTCCCCTGCCTCCTCCCTTCCTCCCTCTCTCTCTGAACTATGTTGTTGCTTCTTGGTCCTGTCCTCTTGCTAATCCTCATCCTCCTCTCAAAATTCACATACTCCTATCTATGGATCCCACTAAAGCTACAGCGCCGCTTCACGGAGCAAGGCATCCGGGGCCCCGGCTACCGTCCGATCCTTGGCAACACGTCGGAGATCAAGCGCCTGTTTGCAGAGGCTCAATCGAAGTCCATGCCCTTGACCACAGGATCCTCCGGAGGGTGGCTCCTTTCTACTACCACTGGTCCCTTGAGTATGGGAAGACTTTTGTTTATTGGTTCGGGTCGAGGCCGAGGTTGGGCATCTCGGATCCGGACATGATCAAGGAGGTCCTGATGAAGACGGGCGGGTCGTACGAAAGGGTCGGGTTCAACCCGCAGGCCAGGGTGCTGTTCGGGCAAGGCCTTGTTGGGCTGGTGGGAGAGAAGTGGGCGGCTCACCGGCGGATCGCCAACCAGGCCTTCGCTATGGAGAGAGTCAAGGTGAGTGATGGAGGCGGTGTAAATTGTCGAATTGCCATCGCATTACATACCATCTCATCATTCGACACGATTTATGAACATAACATCTTACCCCTGCACAACCCAACACACTGCACAGTAATATGAACACATTGAAAGCTTTAAAACTAACGTTCTAACTTTGATGGTCGAAGTTTATGAAACAACCCATTATGCCTTTTGTGGTAAAAGAGGTAATGATGCAAACGCAATCTGATAAAGTTTATGGTAAACGGCAGTAAGTAAGCAAAGCAGAAGCTCTGACAAAAGAAGAACAAAACATAGCAGAAGCTACTTGTATGTTCTTCAAATTGGGCAAAGACCAGCTGTTCTTCAAATTGCCTAGGAGAGCATCCACACCGGTAAGCACCCGCACATTATAACAGTACAGTAACCCGTTGTATTATAAAAGAATCTGTAACACTTGCTGGTTCCCAACGAAAGAAAAAGCACAAATTCGCATTGAGAATCATCGCTCTGTGAGTGGTTTTGTTCACCACGTCGATTGCTGAACAGACTTCAAACAATGCGTTTTCTGTCATTCTGAGTAGGGGTGGATCCCGGAGATTGTGGCGAGTACGGCCAAGATGCTGGAGACGTGGGAGGAGGTACGAGGAGGAAGAGAGGAGTTTGAGGTGGAGGTGCTGAAGGAGCTCCATGGACTCTCGGCCGACATCATATCGAGGACTGCTTTCGGAAGCAGCTTCGAAGAGGGCAAGCGCATATTTGCCTTGCAGGAGCAGCAGATGCACCTCTTCTCTCAAGCCATCCGAAGCATCTACATTCCTGGCTTCAGGTATAATGAACTTGCTCCATTTCAATCAATTACAACATTTTGTGGTCACGTCCTTAGTTCTTATATATTTGCACATAGTATCCAAAAGTCGAACCTATGTCCCATCATTTCCACTAGTTCATAGACTTGCAGTGAAACAAGCATCTCCTCTCGTCGTTGATAGCTAGTCGATCAGTAATTCGTGATTCGATCTCTGGAAAAAGACACCATCTAATGATGTGTCTTTCCTTTAAGCGCAGATCATTACTTTTCCACTTTTAGAGCCTGTCCTGATCTCTCTAGCTCTGCTTGGAATCTTCATATCCATGGAAGATCAGACAATCACATGTTTCATTCAATACACAGGTTCCTACCCACTCAGAAGAACAGGGAGAGATGGAGACTGGAGAAGGAAACTCGCGACTCAATCCGGAAGCTGATCCAGAACAACTCAAGATCAGGAGAGAATTCGTCCAATCTCCTGGCTCTCCTTACGTCCTCGTACGAAGAAGAGAGATTAGGAGTCGAGGAAGTCATAGATGAATGCAAGACCTTTTACTTTGCAGGAAAGGAGACAACCGGCACACTCCTCACTTGGGCGCTTCTCCTTCTGGCGAAGCACCAGGAATGGCAGGACAAGACGCGGGAAGAAGTGATCCGTGTTTGTGGGGAAACAGGGCTTCCAGCTGCGGAGAATCTGAACGAGCTCAAGATCGTAAGTTAATCCTCACTAGTCACATTACTACACATAGATCCATTTAGTTTTCTTCACTAGTTGTTTACTATCAAATAGAGTAAAATCGTCGCTTGTCGAGCTTGGGCTAGCTTCTTAAATGAAAAGAACTTAAGGTTTGAAACTCCATCATTGAATCCCAGGACATTACGAGGACGAGATGGCGGTAACTTGATAGCCTGGTGTGTGTGATGAACAACTTCTGCGCATGTTCAAATGAGATGCTTAAGTTCTCACTTACCTATTAAGAAGAAATTGTGCAGGAGTCGTGACATGGAGATTAATTTTTCTTCCAATGTTAGTGCCACAAGGTATATCATGCCCATTAAATTTTGACTACGTAGCGATTAATTATAAATGTACTGCCTAGCGGGCTCATTCTATATGCGGGATCACTCTAATGCTTTAAGTTCGCTATATGAACAGGCTCACGGCTGTCAATTGACATTCCGCTTGCTATATTTCCCTAACAACCTATTTCACCTCTCTATCGGCCTAGTTTTTGAAAGTTTAGTCTGATTCAGAAATCGACATCTTGGGTGTTTTAAAACTTACGTGGTCCTTCTGTCTTGTTTTGAGAAAATTTGAACAGGTAACAATGGTATTGAATGAAACACTCAGACTGTACCCTCCTGCTGTGATGTTGATGAGGCAAGCCTGTAAAGACGTGAAGCTAGGAGACCTTCAAATTCCCGCAGAAACACAGCTCTACTTGTCTGTAACAGCTGTACATCACGACCCCGAGATATGGGGCGAAGACGCGGATGAGTTCAACCCGGCAAGATTCACAAAGGCGAGAAAGCACCTAGCCTCATTCGTCCCATTCGGGCTCGGTCCTAGAATCTGTGTTGGCCAGACGTTGGCCATGGCTGAGGCCAAGGTTGCTCTGGCCATGGTGGTTCAGCGATTTGCTTTCGAGGTGTCGCCATCTTATGTTCATACTCCCATGCTTTTTGTGACCTTGCAGCCTCAGCATGGAGCACAGATCATCTTCAGGAGTACAAATATTTGATTTCTTGTTCTTTTCCTTCCTTTGTTTCTGGACTTCTGTTTGCAACGTAGTCGCATAGAATGAGGGAAGACAACAGCGTTGTAGTCTTTGGATAAAAGGCACTTTGTTTTCGGTCTATATCATAAAGTAAACATATCACGGTCCTGAGATTAATTCACTCAAGGTATTGTCCACTTTGATCCATCCCATATCGAGCCTCATAGTTTTGTTATTTGACATGCTCTAGCCTCAGCCCGCCTAACTTATAACTTTAAAATTTCCAAGCAAAGCTTGCAGTTTTGTCAAAAGGCATTTTCGTGATTCAATACTTTTCACATATATATTTCAGAATCTCTCTCTATTCGGCACTCAGTTTGACTCATTGTTGCTTGTCTCGCCATCCTACAAGTTTATCAAGAATCACTCCTTGTTCGAGCTCTCTAGGCCCGGCGACCAGTCACCTCCCTCGTCGGACCGGTGGTTACGAAACGTACTCAATACCTAATCAGAATACATTACATTATTTGACAATTGACCTGTTAATTAATGTTGCAGATCGGCCTTAACGTACCTAAAGATAAATCAATGCCGAGTTTGAAAGTGAAAAGTCAAACAAGCCACGTCATCAGCCTCTAGAACTAGAACTAGATTGCTGACCCCCGACTGTAACCACCTTCTTCAGATTCGTCCCCTCTCATTTCAAGCTCACGCCAAGTCTGGGAGAGAGAGGAGGGACCCAGGTCGCCGCGATTCGATTTCGCCTTCTCTGTATGAACCCAATTTCGAGCTTCACGTAATCCGCAGTGGCGGAATCTCATGCTGTGAAGAGAAGCCGCATCGTTGTCTTGTCCGAGCGCGCTAACCCCCACAGCCCCGAGCGAGGTCAACTATGGCGGTTCGCAGGGACGGATCGCTGATGCGGGACAAAGGCCAACCGTCTCGCCGATCTCGAATCGCCGCTGCCATCGCCGTCGGGGTTCTGCTGGGCTGCGTGCTCGCTTTCTTGTACCCTCGCGGCCTCTTCGGCGCCGCTCCTCGCGCCCGAATCGCTTCGATATCGGATCTCCAGGTAGGGATTCATTTCGGCATGAACAATGCATTCTGGCTCGCTCTTTTGCAGTGTCTACTCGTTTTGGATTTGGAACGTGGGCATGTGGTTTTCTTTGAAAATGCTGCAGATTGGCGGAGTTGACTTGTTTTGCTTCGTGTGGTTGACTCTGGGTTTGGGACTTGCTATCGTCCGTGTGGTTATGCGTTCCGTCTTTGCATCGAAGGATTGGTTGTACTCATGATTGCTTCTGGAGTGTAATTGCTTGATTTAAGTGAAACCTAAGCTAAATTATTTAAGTTTGCGTCTTCCGAGTTGTGACATGGGTCGGCGTCGCATTAAGTTGAAATGCTCTGCATTTTTTTCCCCATTTGAAGAATTGTAATGACAAATGGCCAATACCGCTCAGTTATTCCACAGCGTCCTGAAATTGATTTTCTAACTGATTCCCTAAGGATCAATTATATCTAGAGAGAGAGAGAGAAGTCACTACTTTGAAAATTGCAAACTAGTTCCCTAAGGATGGTAATGAATTCTTGTATATATTTGTTCCAATTGATGTTCCATGATTCCAGTTGGTCATCCTCAATCCTTCTCATATACAATGCTCAATGGATTCAAGTGCATCTTGTTGTGCGATGTGCTTGCGACTCAGTGATTTGGTCAAATTGTTTCAACCCACAGATCAACCTTTGCCTTTGTGCACGATTTTATAATTTTTTATCCGTCATGTGATTATAGGGACTTCTTTTGCTTCCTTCTCACAGTTCAGAAAATTGTTCTTTTGGGCAGTCTGGGTCATCCTCAGGTGAATTGCCGGAGAGGTTCAACTCGATGAAATCTGACATTGCGTCATTATCTGAGAAGAACGTGGCACTCAAGAACCAGATCAGGGTATTGAATGAGAGGCTCAGATCAGCAGAACAAGGAAAAGATCATGCACATAATCAGTTCTCAGCATTGGGCGATCAGCACAAAGCCGGACCATTTGGAACGGTCAAGGGCTTGAGGACCAATCCAACTATCAGGCCTGATGAATCGGTGAACCCCAGATTAGCCAAGCTGTTGGATGAAGTTGCCATAGGAAAAGAGCTTATCGTGGCGCTTGCTAATTCCAATGTGAGAGAAATGTTGGAGGTCTGGTTCACCAGCATAAAAAGAGTTGGTATACCTAACTACCTAGTTGTAGCATTAGATGATGAGATTGAAAATTTCTGCAAGTTAAATGATGTTCCCGTGTACAAGAGGGACCCCGATCAAGACATTGATGCAGTTGGGAAGCGTGGAGGCAACCATGCTGTCTCTGGTTGAAATTCCATATTCTGAGGGAGTTTCTGCAGCTGGGTTACAGTGTCCTGCTGTCAGATGTCGATATTGTCTACTTACAAAATCCTTTTGATTATCTTTACCGGGATTCTGATGTTGAATCCATGAGTGACGGTCACAATAACTATACAGCTTACGGATATAATGATGTTTTCGATGAACCTGCCATGGGGTGGGCTCGATATGCACATACTATGAGAATATGGGTTTACAACTCTGGTTTCTTCTACATGAGACCCACCATTCCTTCAATTGAGCTTTTGGACCGCGTGGCAAGTAGGCTTTCCAGGGAGAATGCGTGGGACCAAGCAGTTTTCAACGAGGAGCTCTTTTTCCCATCACATCCTGGGTATGATGGTCTTCATGCTGCAAAGAGAACTATGGACTTCTACCTTTTCATGAACAGTAAGGTGCTCTTTAAGACGGTGAGAAAAGATGCCAAACTGAGTAAGTTGAAGCCCGTCATTGTCCATGTCAATTATCACCCTGACAAACTTCCTCGAATGAAAGCAATTGTTGAGTTCTACACCAATGGTAAGAAGGATGCACTGCAACATTTCCCTGATGGTTCTGAATGGTAGGAAGACAAGGGGATCTGGTCCTTATCTAATCTCCATACTCGATTCGGCTTTCCTTTTCCTAGCTTTTGATATACTGGATAAATGTCGGTGATCTGATGCCCTTTCTAAAGCAATGTGAAATGTGTCTGTAACTTTATCCATTTTGTTTCAATGAATTCGTATCAAAATAGCTGTATGACTTTCATTCTCGATTTGTTTAAGTTGCAGAGTGTCTGCTCAAAAGACTTTCGGGACACTCTCTCATGAATGTTATCTATGCCTGAATCGCTCCTCTGTATTTGTAATGTTAATGGGAGTTCATTTTGGAACTCTGATTCTGCCTGCCCAGATGCAAGGCTTCAAGCATGGGTAGATCATGTCATGCGTCAAGTCGGTTGTACATGTGAATGTACCTACAAGAATGAATTCTTTATCTCCAATTTGTTTCGTTCTGCTCTTTTTCTTTTTTTTTTAAATCAGTACTGATCAGATTTTCTGAACTGATGCTTCGTGCATCGAATGTTACCTGGCGAACCGTACGGTTTTGTGTGCTGAAGGTGTTGACTTCCCAAGCCGAATTTATTTCCGGTCTGATGGTAAGTAGACAATTGGCCTGAACTACCGCTTCAGTCAGAAATTTATTTTTACGGCAGTCAGGAAGTTACTCTTTGCATCCCTGAATTCAGAGCCACACTGGTATAATATGTGATGCAGATCGATATTGCTCGGCGGAGAACCAGCATCAGGATTGAGGACCAACTTGAGAGAGCTTTGACTTCTTTCTGTTATGTATAGTTAACTAATATCTTGTAACCTGTCAGGTCGCGACTGTCGATTTTTGTTGAAACAATATCATGTTGCCCACGCACCGGATGTCCACTCCTAATACTTAAAAAGCAGAACATACTCTCCGGTTCACAGCCACTTCATCTTTCGGTGACCAATCAGATCAGATAATGATAGTTCCATTCAATTCGGCTTCTCTATCTAGATACATGATTGGGTGCCATACTGTACAGATGTCATCCATCCTCTCGCCAAATTTTGCTGAGTCGCATCTCAATACCACACCTTTCGGACTATCCAATTGAGTCGATGAGTATACCAATGAGCCCAAGCTCATCAAGCAAGTCCAAACTGTTATCTTCCATATGACGTCCAGCAAAAATCAGCGAGCCAATCAGATCTCCAATCATGATTTTGACAAAGAGAAATGTGGGGGTTCTTGGAAAAGGAAGTTCAATTCGTGCGCCTTCACGAACATCCAGTGATTAACGTCCGCCAATAGAATTTGACGCAAAATTCACGTCCAAGAACATTAACAAAGTGACCAACCTACGATGCCTTCTCTCTGTCAGCTTGAAAGTTTCTCCTTATCCACACATTTTCTGCGGTCCCCAGCTTTGTGTGGCTTCAATTCTTGCATTCCTCCCAATACCCACCTCCATCTTTGTCCTCTTCTCCTTCTGTGTTCTCGTTTTCCAATTCTTCCCTCTCCATGATGTACTGTCTATGTCTGGTTTTATCAACATTTGCTCTTGATACCGTATGCTCTGTTTCAAGTCCTACAGTTCTCTCTGCAAATATGACATAACTCATTGTCGCTCCGCGAGAAGAGTTTCCCGCTGTTTTCCTTTTAAATTCTAAACTCACCTTGGCTTCGGTGAGTCACGGGTGGAAGCCAAAACCTCTGTCAGTGAATTGAATCTGGTTGATGGGCAGTTATTGAAATGGAGAGATTCCCTCATATGGAGAACGTTCTTGTAAATTATAGCCATAGTAGTCCTCAAAGAGAAATACTGGGCCATGGCTTTTTGCCCAAGAAATTGTACCGAAACTCGGACATTGATTTCGACGACGTTTTTGGCGGTCCGCCAAGGAGGTTGTCGGTCCATGAGATGAGGGACAGTCTCAGCGAAGCTGCAGATTCGTGTGGATATAGGGGAGCGGCGAAATTCCTTCGCATAGTAATCCATGGACCGGCGAGAATGAGAAGCCGGTTTTCGGAGAGGAAAACACGAGCAGGAGGAGATTCATGAGTGCAGACTTCTTCGATGATATATTTAGGGGCGGCGGCGAATCTGCTAGTTCCACTCCGAGGAAGCATGACCGAGACCTGTTCTCGTCGTCCCCAGGTTCACGGATCATGAGCCCTGCGAGGCCTCTGCCACCGCGAGCTGAGCCGCTGCTGAGCTCATCAGTTCCGTCAGAGTTCAGGTCTTAAACTGTTTCCAGATAAAACTCTCAGTATCTGATGTGCTTTATTACAACAGCTGCTATATTTATGCGCCATAAAAATGATGAAAAACTATTCAATAATCTGCTAGAATCTAGAAAGAAGGGATACATTCCGCAATGTTTTGGTCAAATATGTTTTAAACAAGCTTTCTGCTATGTGTCTGTCAAATTCTTGGACATAGATGGTTCAACTGCTAAAGAAATTAGGGCTAATTGCCGTCACTAGCTGATGCAATACTGATGATTCCAGGATGCTGATCTTATCTCACTCTGCCGTCCATCTACAGCAGAAGAGAACTTGTCTTGACAACTTCGAGTGTATAGAATAAACGGTTTTCGCATCATCTTTTTGGTAGCACATGTAATCGAAATGACCCAGATGTTGTGTAAACTCTCTCCAGGATGTTAGATAAAACATTTCCAGTTACTGCCTTGTTTTAACTTCTATTGACTTCATCATCTTCCAGCCTCCCGGTGACAATCAGCAAACAAGTGGACTCCCAGCACTTGGCTCCAGTTCTCCTACATCTTCTAAGTACAAGGATAGCTCTTTAAATGGAGCAAGCCAACCACGCTCCCCCAAGGTTTCTATATTGGGATGTCCGAGCCGAATGACACAAGTTCAGGATGCGTCCAAGGTTGTCATTCCATCGCCCTATCGGCCAAGCCCTCTGTCCCATGAGTTCTCTCTTAGCGGCAGCAAGATTCTGAATGCGAGCAAATCTGACAAAGTCCACGATTCCAATAAGGGCACGGATCAAGATATGCCAAGGGGTGCCCAATTTCACTTCTCTATATACAAATGGGCTAGCAAAGGAATACCGCTGGCGATGCCTCTTAGAAGAGCAAACAGTTTGAAATCGAGAGAAAGACTTAAAACAGAAAGCTTGAGCGGAAATGAGCAGATAGACAGTCAGAATTGGACAGTAGAATCGGCGCCGCCATCTGCTGAGAATATTGATTCTGTGTCTTTGAAGAGTGAAGTGGCGAACGGTGCACCCTCTGGAGTCAAACCAGCAACATGGAAAGTGAGACGGTGAAGCAATCAAGCTTGGAAGTCAAAGAGGAAACTCGCCACACTGCTGAAGGAGCAGGCATCGATATTATCAGACCAAAAACTTTGAGCAGCTTAAGGAACAGTACAGATGGTCATAGTGAGCCATGCCATGCAATACAAGAGGAGAAACAAAATCTCACACTCTGCCTCAGACAGGTTTGCGTAGAATATGGCAAAAGAGGAAGAACTATCCAAGCCAGAAGTGAAACCTCTTCATTCTTTGCTTAGTGATGAAGATGAACAAGGTAGTCTACATTCAAGATTAAATCTTTTATATCTTTGCGTGCAATCTTGAATTCAGCATCTCTTTTTCAGTTGCAGATAGGTAATGAGGTCAAGGTAGACGGGAAAAAGGAAGCAGAACTAAAAGTTTGAGGAGTACTGGAGAGTCTCTTGGGCGAATGATGCTGATAAAGGAGTAAGAAACAGATGGTCTTCACGGTTCGAACAGCAAGGAGTAAGAAAAGTTGTGCAGCGCCAGATCACCATGGATCGACCAGATGGATTGGTAGAAGGGAGCAAAAGGAAAGGTCAAAGAGTTTCATTAAAATCTTCAGTCAGGAAGCTCCTTTGAAACCTAACGTTGATGTTCAACATCAAGGTGGAGCTTTAGATGGAGCAAGAGAGGCGGAAAAGCAGACGATCCAGCAGATCGTACCAATATTGGAGTAGAACAACAAGTTAAAGCGTCCATTCAGGATACTGACACAATACCTGAACCTTCCACTCATAAGTATCAATGATCAGTACCACAAGTATCTTAGTACGCATATATATCCTATCTGAAGCAAATTACCAAGAAGATTTTGTTTCTTTTCCAGGTAAATCAGTTTCATGACGGACCAATAAAGACCACTCTGGCAGAAGTACTGCTAGCTTTCTCTTTAGCCATGGTCGTCAAGAAGAAGAATAGCTCTGCATCAAGTACTGATTAGTTCTATATATGATCGTTTAGTTTAACTCCTATTAACTAAGAAGAGTTTATGACTCCCTGTGATTTGCTTGAGCATGTTCAGAGGAGTGGTCCAAATGTTCAAACAAATTGAGATGCACTAAATTTCTAATAGTTTGTCTGAGAACTGTAAATTACTGAAGTGAAGCACAGTGCCTGCTATCACCGCACATGATGGCATGAAATGAAAATCTCAATCTATAATAGTCAACTTTCAGGCAGGCTTTCTGCAGTTCAAAAACTTATCCTTGTAGACCACTCCTTAACTTATACCTATGATTAATTCACTTCTCACATCCTCTTCATCTATAATCAGTCAACTTGCTTCCCAGGACTACTTAGAGTAAAGAAAGAAGAAGAATGTCGAGGCTATATCTAATGTCCTTCCTATTTTGTCAGAATCAGGCCCTGAGGATGCAAGACCCACGGTTATTGAAATTGACGAGTCCTTCAGCGGAACGTGTGGTACTTCACTGACTTATTCAGACAAATTACTCCCGTGGTTAACAGATTATTTAATTGATCTTTTCTCAATCAGTCAATGCAAGTCAATGAGCTTAGACTGTTAGTTTCATCTGGAGTTTCCTACTGCAGCTTAAAGAATTGCCCCAAGATGAAGATAATCAAAAGACAACCAAGTGAAGAACTCGACAATATCAATAGTAATGCTGGATACAAATGGCATGGTTTGACATAGGTAGTTTGCTTTTGAAACAAAAGCTTCTGATTTTGGAATTCTATAATGCAGGTTATTGATGCTGAAATACGGCAGTGGTCTGTGGGAAGGAAGGAAATAACGGTCCCTTCTGTCAACTTTGCAGTACGTGAGTATCAATTGCCAGCTATTTCTTGTGCCCAAAGGAAGGTGTTGAGGCTGTTAAACTCTTCTTGTGCCGATCTTCTTGGCTTTATGGTCTAACGTATTATTCACATGCTGTAGTATCTATATAAACTTCAGGCTACTGACTGAAAAGAGATTATTTTTCGAAAACACAAAGTGTTAATGGAATATGACACTCTAGAGTATAAAGGTCTGTTGCTGATGATGTCCCA